>PISX010003837.1:0-131153 GCA_004024625.1 Mellivora capensis
TAGTGCAATTGCTGGGTCATAGGGTAGTTCTATTTTCAACTTTTTGAGGAACCTCCACGCTGTTTTCCAGAGCGGTTGCACCAGCTTGCATTCCCACCAACAGTGTAGGAGGGTTCCCCTTTCTCCGCATCCTCGCCAGCATCTGTCATTTCCTGACTTGTTAATTTTAGCCATTCTGACTGGTGTGAGGTGATATCTCCTATAATGACATTTCTTAAAGACCCAATCTAAGGCAGGCAACTTCCAAGACACCCCATTGCTCCTTCTCTCCCACTGTTCACAGCATTGTGTAGTCCTCCCCACTTTGGATAGTTCTCACCTGTGTAACTAGTGGAATATTAAAGAAATGAAAGTGGATTTCTGAGGAAGCTCAAAATAGCCCTTGGGGCTTTGCCTTGCTCTCTTGTGGGCCACTCTTTCAGCTGTTATATGGTGAAAACACTCCCAGCAGAAAGGGCCTCATGGCAGTAACTAATGTTTCTCCAGGACCGCCAGCTTCAGTTTACCAGGCATTTTAGTAAGCCATTTTGGAAGTGGATTCTTCAGCCCCAATCAACCTTTCAAGGAATGCAGTCCAGGCCTCTCTCTATCTTGACAACAACCTGTTAAAAACCAGACAACAGGTCCATAATCAAAATGGAGTTCCTTATGTTAAGTCCCACATCACCAAACAAGACTTAATCGCAATTTTGGCTTTCCCAGGAATGGCATCTTAAACCAGAAAATCAGGAATCCCCTGATCAGTGTCACTTAGGTCATCTGCCTGATAACCCTCTGCCATTCCCTAAAGGAAAGTAACCTTGCTACAACCAACCCACTTGTTTGCCTACTGTCACTTCCTGCCCTTGCTCCCTTCTGCCTGTGTAACTTTTTCATTTTGTACAGCTCCTTAGACCTCCTTTTTGTTAGTTTGGGTACTGTCCAATTCTAATAGATTTTTTGCTCAACGACACTCTTAAAATTTTAAATGTTTTATCTTTTAATCAACCTCGGGAGAAAACCTATGCCAGAACCACCCAGCTAACCTCTAATGGAATTCCTGTCCCAGAGGAACTGTGTAATGAGAAGGGTTTCTTCTTGTTCTAAGTACCTAATTAGGGGGTTAATTTTTATACGTAGCGATTGATAACTAATACCACAGCCTTTGAGCATTCTTGCACATCTTAAAACCAGTGAGGACTTTGATTTTGACTTCAACTGAAACACATTGGTTCCATTGGACTATCAGTTTGTTTCTCTATGCATTCAACCTGGTTGCCTCTAATCCAGCAGAAGTGCGAGGCTGCAAGTATCTGTCTTTTCCTTTGCTTCAGCAGTAGCAAGTAGACCTTCTTGTCAACTGTTTCAAACTCTTTAATAGCTAGTGAAAGTGTCTTTGTCAGCCATCGTTTCCCCCCCAGCTAACGATAATTCATTATGAGCAAAATGCTCTCCTCTTAAATACTTAAGCTTCTCAGACTCAGTACAATCTATTTTCCTTTTACCTATTCTTTGCTCAAAACATAATGCATGATAAAATAATACATATCCTTGATTACTATAAAATGAAAGTGATGGAAGAGCATATCTGATGGCAATAAAAACATCAAAAGCAGTTTAGCTGCACAACAAATGTAATTTTAACATGGCAGAATATATTATGTTGGCAGGAGATATGTGAGCATATTTTATTTTCAAAGGGTCAGTGTTGCCTTTTTAAAGGGATGTTTTCTGTATTTCAAATGCAGTAATACAACTGGGATGAACAGTACCATTTTCATATTCTTATACATCTATCCCAATTTTGATCTTCTAAAGCTTGACTACCTCCAATCTAATTTCTGAATTTATGCAACATATCTCTAAGCCAAAATATAAATTTGTATTTAATTTATAAATATACCACTTCTCTGAAAATCGATATTGATCACATACTGTTTCTTAGGAATAAGGTACTTAATTATGCGTGACTTTAAAATAGTTGTAAACATTTTTTGTGTGTATGTAACTTTTATCTGACCTATTTGGATTGTATGTTTCCAAAGACTGAGGAGATTTTGAAATTTTACTTGCTACTCTCAGTTCATTTAAGCTTGGAAATGACAGAGTAATTTTAATTTATAAAATGCCTAAGTAAATTTTAATGTTATCCTCCTGGATATATTTCAGTAAATACAGTGTATTTTAATTCATATAAATACCAGCAACAAATCCAACAATAATAAAAACAAAATAAATAAAACAGTATTTAAGATTAACCTATAAAATTAATCAGCTTCACAAATGTATTCTATGAGTTAATGGCTGCAAGTGCTAAATCAAATAGAACTAAGACAGTTACCTGTAGATTTTACCAAAAGCCCTCCTAGAATATTCTTTAGTTTAAAGCAGCATTCCTTTTTTATTTAAATTATCCAGATGTTTACTTAATTCCTTTAGTTTGCATGTGTGGATATGGCTTTAATCCCTCTTGTTGGATGGTGGTAAAAACATAATTTGGTCCCACTGAATCTAATGAAGTGAGAGTGTTATGCTCTATTATTTTCCAAAAGGTCCATTTACGTGCATTGTGCTCTAGTCTAAAAAATAAATCTTGCAGTTCAAGTTGCCATATGCTCAGAATTTTAGCACAGGTAAGCACAGTATGACCAGCTGCTGTTGCTCTAAATAATGATATCATGTAAACAAGAGAAAATATCTTTTGAAAATGAATACGCATCACTTTTTCAGATTAGAAACAGACATTTGAAAAAAAAAGTACAGAAGGAAGTCCATTGTTAACACATTTTTTTAAAAGATTTTATTTATTTGTGTGTGAGAGGGAGCGCACAAGCAGGGGAAGAGGCAGGCAGAGGGAGAAGCAGGCTCCCTGTGGAGCCCAGAGCCATATGCCAGACTCAGTCCCAGGACCTTGGGATCCTGACCTGAGCTGAAGTCAGCCGCTTAACCAACTAAGCCACCCAGACGTCCTCATTGTTAATATATTCTTAACACTGTTTTAATATATCCTTATCTAAGCTTAGAAAAACAGTTGCTGTCTGGCTTCTGTTGGTTGGTTAGCTTGGCTTTCAAAAATTACTTCCATTTTTAAGGAAATACACGTTATATAATATATGGATATATATTATGTATTATATATTACATATATAAGTGATTTTAAAATAATAGTAATATAACAGTACTCCTACTAAAGTTACAAGTATATGTATGAAAAAAAAGAAAAGACATAGTTCACTGTACATATGGAAATTTAGCATATGATGAAGTTAACAGCTCAAATCACTGTGACAAAATGGGCTTTGTAGTAAATGTTATTGTGTCAACTGGGTAGCCATTTGAAAAAAAAAAAAGATGAAACTAGTTTTGTGCTTCACACCGTGCACAAAAATTAATTATGAATTTATTAGGGAACTAAATGTTAAAAAAATGAATCCATACAACTACTTAAAGAAAAAAAGGGTGAATGCTGATGTGTGACTCAAATCCAAAGATTTTGAGAATAACTGATAAATGTGATGACACAAAATTATGCTTGGCAAAACTACAACAGCAAAACTATCATAAATAATGGCAAAAGACATCTGATAAATTGAGAAATAAAATTTGCAACATATGGCACAGAAAGAGGACTAATAATATTAACATATAAAGAACTCTTAGACCTAGAGAACAAAGGATCAAAAAACAGATGAAAATAAGTAAAACACATGAAAATACATTTCAATGAAAGATGTATAAGTGATAGTATGAAAAATTTTTTAAAGTCACTCAGAGAATTGCATGTCAAAGTAGTGAAATACCCTCTCTTACCTACAAAATAAGTGAAAAAGTTAAAAATATGACAACACATTTTATTGGGGTAATAGACTGTCTTATATGTTGGTTTTTAGAATACAAGGCAGTATGACACACTCAAGTGGGATTTGGCAATAGATAAGAAGCTTACTTGTGAGTTTATTCCTAACAGAGCAATTCTACCTCTGCAAATCTGCCATGATGTTATATCTCCCACGGTATGAACATAAGTATCTCAGTGAAAGTTATTCATTGTAGTGTTCTTTGGGGGGCATTTCAAATAATTAAAAAAAACCTTAAATGTTCATATATTGGATTGTGTTTTAATAAACTATGACACAAGGGTGCCTGTGTGGCTCAGTCGATTAAGTCCAACTCTTGATTTCAACTCAGGTCATGATCTCAGGGTGGTGAGGCCAAGCCCCTCTTCCCACAACTTGGTGTCAGTTTTCCACTCAGCAGAGTCTGCTGGAGATTCTGTTCACTCTCCCTCCCTCCCTCCCTCCCTCCCTCCCTCCATTCTTTCTCTCTCTAAAATAAATAAATAAATCTTAAAAATAAACTATGGCACCCACATAGTGGACTATGTAACTGTATTAAGGAATGAAGAAGATCTCTATGAACTGATGTGAAGTGATTTCCAGGTTGTATTATTACAGCATAAAAAGCAAGGATATCTATGTAATGCTGTCCTTCTCATGTGACAAAAAATGGAGGAGGGGATTAAGAAATAAAAGATCAGAATACAAGAAGGGTAAACCAGCAAATGATGAGATTGGTTATCTATATCTATGAGGTGGAATGGAGTGGAAAGACTAACGGAATGAGTGCAGTGCATCAAATGAGAATAGAGATTTATTTGATTATCCTTTTTTTATGTAGCTCTGCTTCTTAGAAACATGTTAATATTTCACATACTCCCCCAAATAAATAATTAAAATCAACCAGGTTGTGGCAGGAACCTAAAATGGACTGTAAACAATAATAAATGGACCTAATGTACTACAAATGGATATCATACACACTACAGGGAGAAGAAAAGAATAAGCCTAAGAAAGGTTGGCAAGTAGTATTTTGAGTATAAACTATATGGATAAAGACAAAAACTATAAAAGTATTATCTACTTATTCAACATATTTTACATGGTATATGGGCTAATAATTCTAAAACTAGTTTATGTGTATGTTAGGATTGAAGAAATAGATGAAGTTATTGCAGATAATGAGAGTCATGTTACAGAAGAAGTAACAAATAGGGAAAGGGGGAATGCTAGAATGAAACTCATGGTTTTGGGATATAATTGGAGGTATTCACAGAAATTCATGCTCTGTATCTCTGTCTGTATCTACAGATTGAGAGATTAATGTTGATGTATATATATATGCGTGTGTTAAATGTATTATACATGCATATGTTTCCTAGTTCTGTCCGCTGAGGGGCAAGAAAAGCCAGTAGCAATGAATACACACAGTACCTAATGCCTTTCTCAAATAAACAATGATGATTCTTTGGAGAAAAAGTCTTGTCTCCAGGGCTAAGTCAATGAATCACATGATGAGATTAAAATATCTTACAGTGCCAGCAAGTAATGGTGTGTTCCACAAAAATGATAGCAGCTTGGGGTAAAGTCTTAATAATAAATAAAATAAATTAAAATAAAATCTTAATAAAAAATAAAAAATAATTTAAAAAATGATAGCAGTATGTCTAAAGGATACTGAATCCAAATGACCAAACCTGGGACAGTTTTAGCAACAAAATAAATAATGATAGAATTGAAACGGAACCTAGAGAATAAAGTAACCCTAAGCTTACACTGATATTAAAAAATTGAGTCAATCAATAACTAAATTGTGGAATAGGAGCAGCCTTTCTTCACAATAAAATTCTAATTAATAAATATAGAAATAACTAAAAATAGAAAACCATCATTAGGCAAATATCACAATAATAATTGTTGTGAGCAAAATCCATCATTGTATGATAAACTAGTTAGCAAAAGCATGAGGAGTAACAAGATATTTGCATAGTATCTAAGAATCTTCTCACGAGATAATTATTAAATACAAAAAGACAATAACATTATAGATAAATCTCACAGATACCACCTTAACCAAGTGATCAAATTTGACATCACCAAAGAAAAAACATACCAGTGTCATGTATATACTCACTGAGAAGAGTACATTGCCTCTAGAGATCTTGCTCAAAATAAATAATCCCGTTCTAATCATGAGAAAACATCACACAAATAAAAATTGAAGAACATTTTTTGAAATACTGAGTAGGTTCCTTCAGTTTAAGAGTTTAAGGTCTCTTAAGAGTTTAAGAAACTCTTAAAGCCATGAAAGAGAAAGCTTGAAAAATTGTTTTTGAAGGAGTTTCTACAAGTCTACTTTTAAAATCTCATAGTTTAATTGCTGTTTTATCCTCTTGTATTCTCTTTACACTTGTTGGTTAATGCTTTATATTAAACATATTGTTATAATTTTTGTAGTTTCAAGAGAAAATTGGGGCTAATAATTTCATGCTTTATCAAAAACATTTTATTTATTTTTTATTAAGATTTTATTTACTTATTTGACAGACAGAGATCGCAAGTAGGCAGAGAGGCAGGCAGAGAGGAAGGGAAGCAGGCTCCCTGCTGAGCAGAGAGCCCGATGCGGGGCTCGATCCCAGGACCCTGGGATCATGACCTGAGCCAAAAGCAGAGGCTTTAACCCACTGAGCCACCCAGGCGCCCCTATTAAAAACATTTTATTATTTATTTATTTATTTTTAAAAGATTTTATTTATTTATTTGACAGAGAACACAAGTAGGCAGAGAGGCGGGCAGAGGGAGAGGGGGAAACAGGCTCCCCACTGAGCAGAGAGCCAGACACCGGGCTTGATCCCGGGACCCCCGGACCACGACCACAGCCGAAGGCAGAGGGTTAACCCACTGAGCCACCCAGGCGCCCCTATCAAAAACATTTTAAAGTGAGTCTGGCATTTAATATTTACTGTGGTATATTGTAGTAAAGAATACAATGGCTTCTAGAACAACTTGGGGACAATGTCTTGATTTTTGTCAAGGTATCCCTATCATGGGTTTTGTACTATCAGTGTGAATAATTTCATAGTAAGAAAGCCATGAAAATGCCATAAAACAGTTGAGAAATTGTCTCAGGGATTCCATGTCCTCAGAACCCACTTTTAATAGAAACTGTTCTAAAGGATATATTTTCAGACAAAAATATTAAAATACCTTTTAGAGGTTATACTCAAAGAAGAAATAAATGTTGAGAAATGTTAGAATGTTAAGAAATTTCTATGATTCGATAATGAATGCTGAGGAATATAGGGATAACTGTAAGTGAATAAAGATAAACATTGAAGGTATAAAACAGGCAAGAGCATAATTCTGTTTTCCTTTCAAAAGACTCACTGTCAGTCTTTTTAATACCCTCATAGCTCTAGCCCTGACCTAGAATTTCATTTCATCACCTATGGAATATTATTGTGATAGATGCTGGCTTGCTTTCCTTCCTTTTTTTAATGGAGTTATTCACCTGTACACTAAATGTCGCAACAATTACTTCTTTATTTTCTACCCTCCATTTCACTTATTATTCCATTTAGAAACTTAGTAGAATTCATATTGGAATTTTAGGATCTGAGTCTTATGTCCCTAACTTTTCTTTCATGCAGCTATGTCTTTTTCTGTTTGCTCAAAAGTCTCAGCGTATTCTTTGATTTGAATTTTCTATTCAGACATTTGAACTAAATGTTAATGAAACAACCGCCATCAAAATTAATGCATTGATAAGGTGATGTAAGGTAGTACTAAGAAGAAAATGCACAGATTAAATATGTTAAATAAGAGAAATCTGCTTAAATTATTTCCTTAAGAATCAAGAAGACTAAAAGTAAAACTCAAACTCAATGGAGGAAATAAACTGAGAGGAGAAGTTAATGGAATATGAAATGGTCAAACGGTAGAGGAGATGAGTGAAAATAAAAACCGTTTATTTTAAAAGATCATTAAAATTTGTAAAATTCTAGCTAAGCTAATCAAGAAAAAAAGAAAACACCAAAATTAATATTATTAGGAAAGTAGAGAGGGATTTCACCATAGACATTTCACATAATAAAAGAATAAGAGAAATCCTTGAACATAATTATATCAATGAATTACAATACTAACAGAACAAAGAAAAATATATAATAATCTTTATACATATGTAGAAGAAACACTGAAAGTCAGTATTCTTTTGTGATTAAAATCTCTAAGCAAATTAAAAATCAAATCTGCTAAAGTTCATCTACAAAAACCTGTAGTTAACCAAATACTTAGTGGTGAAAAATGAAATGATTGTAACATAAGGAGCAAAGCAGTATGATCATTCTTTCCACTTTTATTCAACCTTATAATTTCATCTTGAAACCCTGGACAGTTCAATAAGGCAATTACTAAAATATATGCATATTGAAAACAAAGTAAAAGAGTTAAAGGACAAGATCTTGAGCATAGATATCCTAATGGATCTACAAAAAAACTACTTAGAACTAGTAAGTCAATTTAGCAGAGTTGCATAATATCAATACACAAAAATCAATTCCATTCATATTATTGTACTATATATATTTCTACTTATATATAATACTAACAATGAACAATTGAATGATGAAACTTAAAAATATTATTTATAGCATGTTATCACAGCATTATTTACAACACCCAAGATATGGAAGTAACACAAGTGTCCATCCATAGATAAATGGATTAAGAAGATATGGTATATATGTAATGGAATGTTACTCAGCCGTAAGAAAGAATGAGATCTTACTATTTGCAACATGGGTGGACCTAGAGGGTATACTGTTAAGTGAAAGGTCAGTCAGAGAAGTAGGATTTCACTCATATGTGAAATTTAAGAAACAAAAATACAAAGAAAAAAAAAGACAGATGAACCCTCCCCCCCTTTTTTTAAGATTTATTTACCCATTTATTTGACAGTGAGAGAATGACAGCAAGAGAGGGAACACAAGCAGTGGGAGAGGGAGAACCAGGCCTTCTGTCAAACAGGGAGCCGGATGCAGGGCTCGATCCCAGGACCCCAGGATCCCAGGATCACAACCTGAGCCAAAGGTAGACGCCCAATGACCGAGCCACCCAGGTGCCCCGCAAAAGACTCTTAAATATGGAGAACAAACTGATAGTTGCCAGAGGAGAGGTGGGTAGGGATATGGGGTAAATAGATAAAGAAGATTATGAATACACTTACATTGATGACACTGAGTAATGTATAGAATTGTTAAATCATTAGATTGTATACCTGAAACTAAAATAACACTGTATGCTAATTATACTTTAATTAAAAAGTTGAATGAAAAAATATTTACAATGTCATGAAATATTTGGGAAAAATTTAGCACAATCTTTATAAGAACTCTTGGAAAAAAATACAAAACATTGTTAGAGGAAATAAAGAATATACCAATATATTGAGAGATAGTCCATGATCATGAATTGCATGATTAAATGCTGCTAAGGTTTTAGTTCTTAAATTGATCCATAGATCAGTTATTTTAATGCACATTGACAGTCTGATTCTAAAACTTAGGTGTCAATGCAAAAAGCAAAGGATAATCAAAACAATTTAGAAAAGACCAAAGAGGGCTGAACTACATGATTTGAAGGCTTTCTCTAACACTGCAATTATCAATACAATTTGACAGTGCTATAACATAGCCATATTGAACAATGGAACAAAAAAAAGTGCAGAAGAGGCTTCCCACAATGCTCCCAATTGATTTTTGACAAAATTAACAAGGGAATTAAATATGGTAAGGTAGTCTTTTTTAAAAAGGTGATGGGGTATCTAGATCCTGATATGAAAAAAATAAACCTCAACTCACGTTTCACACCATACACAAATATTACCTTAAAATGGAGTGTGCACCTAAGCATAAAGCCAACAATAAAGATCACATAAGAAAGAATGTGACTTTACAATAAGCAGAGATTTCATGAACAGAGGATACCAAAAAACTAATCATAAGAGAAAAGGATGTTACATTGAGCTGAGCCAACTTAAGAAACATTTGGCTTGAAAGATACCTTAATATGAAAATGCATGTATATTTCATATTTCATACCTTCATATATTATATATTTAATATTTATTACATATCGAATATACTAAAATTTATATTTATATTCATTTTATACTTTATATTTATTATATATCCATATATTTAAATTTTTTTACTCAAATATAAGAAAAAAATCATACAACTCAGTAAGAAAATGACATATGACCCAATTAAAAATGGATAAAGGTTTATACATAAACCTCATAGAAGATAAAAAAAAAGCCATTAAAAACATAAAAAATGATTAACATCATTAGTCTGCAGGGAAATGCAAATTTGTCTCTAAAATACTTCTACACACTTACTAGATGCCCTAAAATTAAAAAAAAAAAAAAAAGGACGCCTGGGTGGCTCAGTTGGTTAAGCGGCTGCCTTCGGCTCGGGTCATGATCCCAGCATCCTGGGATGGAGTCCCACATCCTGCTCCTTGCTCAGCGGGGAGCCTGCTTCTCCCTATGCCTCTGCCTGCCACTCTGTCTGCCTGTGCTCGTGCTCTCTCTCTCTCTCTCTCTCTCTCTGACAAATAAAATCTTTAAAAAAAATAAATAAAAAAGACTGATGATAGCAAATGTTGATGAGACTATGGAGCAACTGGGACTCATACATTTTTTTGCAAAACATTTTGGTAGTTACTTATATTAAACTAACGTGAACTTACCATATGACTCACCAAGTCTACTCTTTTTTTTTTTTTTTTTAAGATTTTATTTATTTGACGTGGCAAGAGAGGGAACACAAGCATGGGAAGTGGGAGGGGGGGAAGCAGGCTCCCCACTGAGCAGGGAGCCCAACGTGGGGCTCTATCCCAGGACCCTGGCATCTTGACCTGAGCTGAAGGCAGATGCTTAACAACTGAGCCACCCAGGCACCCCAACAAATCTACTCTTAAGAGAAATGGGGGCACCTGGATGGCTCAGTGGTTAAAGCCTCTGCCTTTTGCTCAGGTCATGATCCCAGGGTTCTGGGATCGAGCCCCATATCTGGCTCTCTGCTCAGCGGGGAGCCTGCTTCCCCCCTCTCTCTCTCTGCCTGCCTCTCTGCCTACTTGTGATCTCTCTATCAAATAAATAAATAAATAAAATCTAAAAAAAAAAAAAGAGAAATGAATTTCCATGACAAATTAAAGTATTTGTCTAGAAATTGTCTTGCATATTGATTTTTTCTAGCAGCCCAATCAATTTATTTATAAAACCTCGAAACTGGGAGGAAATCAAATATCCATCAATGGGTACATGGATAAACAAACTGCAGTATATTCAATAGAATATTTTAAAAAAAAATTAAAAATCGAATACTGATATATGCTACTGTAGTGATGTATTTAAAAAAATATAGGGCGCCTGGGTGGCTCAGTGGGTTAAGCCTCTGCATTTGGCCCAGGTCATGATCTCAGGGACCAGAGATCGAGCCCTACATCAGGCTCTCTGCTCAGCAGGGAGCCTGCTTCTGCCTGCCTCTCTGCCTACTTGTGATCTCTCTCTCTCTCTCTGTCAAATGAATAAATAAAATCTTAAAATAAATAAATAAATAAACAAAATTAAAAAAATACAATACCGACTGAAACAATTCATCCACAAAAGAGTATATATTTTTGATCAATTCATATGGAATTCTAGAAGGTAAACTGACCTTTAGAGACAGAAAACAGATCAGGGAATGGGTCCAACTAAAAAGCAACATGAGGAAATGTTTCAATGAGATGGAAATATAAGTCTTCTTTAGATGGAAATATAAGTCTGTAGAAGTTAAATAGGCTACATTCATCAGGTTATAAGACTTCATAATAGGCACATTTGATTGTAAGTGAAACTTTAATAAATTAAGAATGTAAAACAATACTATCTTAAATGTCAGTAGTCATAGGTTATGATTTTTCTCCTTATATTCTATAAGAATAGTTTTATCTATATGAATATTTAGTGAAGTAGGTGCATGCTTCATGCATTTTCTCTTTATCTTTGCAACCAAGAAATTTCACCTGGGTGAACCAAAATGAGGATATTTTAGCAAGATTCATATATGATATTTAATAGTGTTTATGGGTCTTTTTGTAGCACATGATTATTTTCTTCTTACATTACTATTTTATTTTCTATCTTCTATCACTCGTGCTTTCTTTTTTTTTTAAGAACTACTAAAGGACGTGTGTTGGAATTTTAGGCTCTGTGTCTGTTTATCGACACTTATTTCATACTTCAATTTCCATGTTCTTTATTCTATATTTTTTTAATTCTGTATTTTTTTTTTAAGTTTTTTTTATTTAGTTGACAGAGAGAAACACAGCAAAAGAGGGAACACAAACAGGAGGAGTGGGAGTGGGAGAAGCAGGCTTCCCACCGAGCAGAGAGCCTGATGTGGGGCTCGATATGGGGCTCAATCCCAGGCCCTGGGATCATGACCTGAGCCAAAGGCAGATGCTTAAGGACTGAGCCACCCAGGCACCTCTTTTATTCTGTATTTTTAGAAAATTCCTTAGTTTGACCTTTACTTTCCCTACTCATTTTATTTTTATTTTTTTAAAGATTTTTATTCATTTATTTGACACAAGAGGGACAGAACACAAGTAGGCAGAGATAGGCAGAGAAAGAGGGGGAAGCAGGCTCCCTCTGAGCCTGAGCAGAGAGCCCGATGCGGGGCTCGATCACAGGACCCTGATTTAATGACCTGAGCTGAAGGCAGAGGCTTTAACCCACTGAGCCACCCAGGCATGCCTATTTAAATGTTCAGCTGTATTAATTATTATTTTCAGGACATTTGGAAAGTAGTGTTACTGTCTTAATTTTGACAATCATATCTTCAGTTTCCAAAAATTGCAGTATTTCTTCTTCTGAAAAGACTTTTCCATTTCTGGGTATGACAGCCACTCAAAAGTCTTAGAGAAAATTAATCACTGATTATAATTATTTTAGAATTTTCTCCTGTTTTCGGGTGTATTCTTTTGCTTTGAGAGTTAAGACTTTGTTGAGTTCATGGCCTTTCTTTCTTGCTGTTCGATTTTTATCATATGTATTGCAGTTTTTGACTTGTTAGATCTGTAATTTGAACAATACAGTAGTCCTGCCTTTTCCATGGTTTCAGTTGCCTATTATTAACTGCAGCCCAGAAGCAGATGGTCCTCTTTTTGATGTGCTGCCAGGTGAAGGTCAATAATAGTCAAATACTATGTCATAATGTCTATGTGACATACCTCACACCATCTCATCACATAGCTATTTTATCATTTCACATCACTAAAAGAAATAGGATGAATATAGTATAGTAAGATATTTTGAGACCACATTCACACATAACCTTTATTATTACAGCATATAATTATAATTGTTCTATTTTAGTATGTTAATATTGTTACTTTCTTACTGTGCCTCTTGTATAAAATAAACTTTATCATAGGTATGCATGTATAGGAAAAAAAACATAGTATATATTGGGTTTAGTAATATCTGCCATTTCAGGCTTCCACTGAGGGTCTTGGAATGGATCCTCCATGATAAGATGGGACCACTGTATAGGGAAAGGAGAACACAGTACTTCCTTAGCTCACTTGGGAATGTCTGCGAGTGCAGGCTTTGATTATATGGTCCCTAGTTCCAGTGTTTTAGCAAGGAAAAGAAGGGCAGGGACCAGCAGACTAGTTTTTTTTCTTTAGTGTGTTTGAGCAGCTTTATTTTTTTTTCCTGGATGTAAAATCTCCTCATTTTTTGCTAGTAGCATTGGTGTTGCTTCCAGTGTTATGATTTTTGTTTTGTTTTCATTTTGGAAAGAGCATTCAACATATTTAATTAGTCGTCTTGAACCAAAATTAGTACTTGGCAACTTTCATGAACAGTATAAGCTCAGTGTTTTTACTTCAAATAGTAGTATTCTCTGCATTATTTAAATGAGTGTATATCATCACATTTTATCAATGTAACTGCCATAATGACTTCACTAGTCCCTTTGCATCTTTCCATACTACCACCAAATTCCTGATGTAGAATGCAACTTGTGTTTTTAATATTAAAACCTGCAGCTCTAAGAAATTCTGAGAAACCATTTTAACTATACATATGTACTTACTTCATTTTTTCCTTATTCAAAGTTCTTAAATTTATACAAATTTGTCCCAGATTGTATACACAATTCCCTTTCTATTGGCAAACATATTTGATATACTATACGTGAAACAGCCATTTGTCTAAGTTACAATCAAAATTATTAAAACGTACATGGCCAATAAAAGAAAAAAGTTGCATTTAACACTTTAATGCATCTGCTTTGAAGTTTCACTTCACATAATGCTGGCTAATTTTCACATCTATTTTTCTCTGAACTGACTTCCAAGGATATTAGAGAAATGTTTGGAAAAACATATTTAAAGGATAATTCTTTAAAATCAATTCTAAGAGTAAGATAAACAAAAACTATAATGCAAGTAGATAGTAAATGAAGTGTTTTTGATTCATGAAATGGAGTCGAAACCTTGACAGACTTTCATATAAAAATCTTCAAAAGCTTATCACTTATGACTTTCAGGACAAATATTGATTATTCTGGGTTTTCATGAGTCATAAAAAAACAAAATCTGGGACCATAACTCTTTTTTTGTCAATGAGCTTTTTTTTTTTTTTTAATTTGCTTTATTTCCAGTTCATCTTCTTATAATCCAAATACAAATGAAACAATTAGTTTTTAAAAAGTCAATATGATGATATTCCATTAACATTTCTCTAAAGTAAATCATGACCTTGGATTCAGAAATAATAACCTTTGAAAGGTAAGTTTTTGCAATGTTATTTGACATTCACATGTAAAATTTTACTTCACATGACAGTACCTCTGGCATGTATATTAGAACTAAAACACTTTGCGTAGCCCAGAACTGATTGATGTCCAAATTAATGAATAGTAGTATGACTTAAAGAACTTAAAAGCTTCCATCAGAAGTAGAGGTCGAAATAGTTAGGTTAGTTGTTATTTTTGTCCTTAGGCCTTGTCTTTTTTCTCATAACTCTACCCATGTGAGATTTTTATCTGGTATCATGACTTTAACTGTCACCCCTTTACAGATGACTTTCATCTTACAGTCCCTAGGTAGGAGCTTTGGATCTATTTCCAGTTGTACAATTTGACAGAAGCATACTTTGTTCAAATAGTACTTCAGATCCAAGAAACTTGTTCTTTCCCAAGTGTTTCTACAATAATCAACTGCACTACCATCCTTTTAATCATCCAGATTATAAAGTATAATTTATCTTTAACTTTCCGAATTTCTTTACACTGAGTTTATGAAAAAATTCTATTTTCCCGCACAGTTGATCCTTTATCACACTTTTTCATTCCTTTGGTCTGCCTGGATCTAGATCTTCATCACATTCTACCTAGAATACAATGTAGTAGCCTTTTAATTTGCCTGCCTGCTTTCTTTCTTCTCTCACTCGTCCTGTTTCTGTTACCTCTAGTCTCTTCATCATAATTAACCGGACATTTTAGTTTTAAAACATACGTAGTATGATACTGGTACATCCTGAAAAACCTTCTTCTCCATTAACGGCCACGGCCCCTTTTCAGAAATGTTTACACCACAGTATCTCTCCCCACACGTGCTCTTCTGCTACTGCCGTTGGCTCGCTCTACCACAGTTTCTTTCTTCACCCAGTTGAATTTGGCACATATTACAGCTTTGACCCACTGAATAGGGTAGACTTGATGTTCTCCTACCTCCTCGTGAAGCCCTTAACTGCTCCGGATGTTATGCTTTTAGACTCTTGAAAACAATTTCCTATGTAAAAAGCAATACTATGGTATATGAAGCCTGAGGCACACGAAAAGAGAAATACCTGGAGGAGGAATACCATGAGCAAGAACCCACCTGGTCTCTAGACACATGAGCAAAGAAGAGACTTTGGGAATGCGTCCTGCAGCCTGAGCTGCTCCAGCGGACTCCATGTTGATCAGATACGTACAAACACACCACATCCTTCCCAAATTCCTGATTCATTAAATTGTGAAAAAATAAAATGGTTGCATTAAATTTTGGCATAATCTGTTCACACCAATAGATAATCAAAACAATGACAAAGAATTATAAAAAGTTAATGTGATGTTTTTGCTGAGATCTGGACAAATCATGATTTCCAGCCCAATATGTTTACTCTCTTGAACTTTTCCCAATTGTGCAGACCGATATTAGTGTACTTGTTATTTCTTCTTTCTACTATGAACCTAAACACTTTGTATCCTTTACAAAAGCTGTTAACTTGAACTAAAACCCTCTATAGAGACAAGAACTCCAAAGGCTAATCATTCTTTAAGCCACAACTCAATTATCACCAAGTTCCTAAAGTGTTACTCTGTCCCTGTAGTCCAAAATTTCTCTGTTCTGTGTGTTCATCATCCTAGAAGTATTTTCATTTAGTATTTATGCCTTTCTTGCTCTTCTGACATTATTTCCCTACATGGTTTTCTCTCCTTTGCCCATGTGTGTTAAGTAGGCTAGGCTATACAGGGGTAATCATATCTAAATTTATTGACTCAGGTAACTCACACTGAAGTCTAAATGACTGTTAGTGAGTGGCTTTGCCTTCTGGTGGTGGTGATTTCATCTAGCAGGTTTTAAAAGTCTTTCTAGCAGGTTTGTTACAGCTAGTAGATCTTCATATCCTTCATTGGATCTTCTGCATCTGTCCTATAGATGAGGGAAGAAATAGCAAGCATAGAATTTCATGAGAAGTTTAGAAGCCAGGTCGATAAGTAAAATATAGCATGTTAACCTAGATTCCTATGGTTGGAATAAATCACAAAATCCCATTTCAATGCAAGACAAGCTGTAACTATATAATAAGAATCTTAAATATGTTTTCTTAAGGTTCTATGTAGGAGTTTTTTCAGCATGAATATGTCTTGGTACAGAGTTGCTGAGCCATATGATATACTTGTATTTAATTTGATCAAGTAAATCTAGCTTGCTCTTCAGAATGGCTGCTCAGTGTCCCTGAGCAGCAGATCATGATGATTCCTATAGTTTTTTTTGTCCTGTCAACACCAGGCATTACAGTGTTTTTACTTTAACAGAATGTAGGCATAAAAGAATATCCCATTTTTGCTTAACTATTCAACATTCATTTATCTACATATCTATTTTATGAACGTATTTGCATATATTATTATCTTTAAAAGACTTTTTTTTTTGGTACTTTATAACTTTGTCCTATTTCTCCTACTGAGAACACTGACTTTTCCTTTTGACTGGCAAACTATTCTCAATGTGTTTCATGTGTCTCTGTTATATAAAAAGTAAATTCTCTATCATTCTGTCACATTCTCTCTCTAATTTTGGTAGTGGTGTTTTAATTGAATAGAAATACATAATTATGATTTAACCAAATTTACCTATTTTCTAATAATATGTATGTTTGAAAATTTGTTTAAAAATTATCTTCTAGGGATGCCTGGGTGGCTCAGTCGGTTAAGCGGCTGCCTTCAGCTCAGGTCATGATCCCAGCGTCCTGGGATTGAGTCCCACATCGGGCTCCTTGATCGGCGGAGAGCCTGCTTCTCCCTCTCTCTCTCTGCCTGCCACTCTGTCTGCCTGTGCTCGCTCTCTCTCTCTCTCTGACAAATAAATAAATAAAATCTTTAAAAAAAATTATCTTCTAGACTCTAGATATTTTCTTGCATTTTCTGTAAACATTATATTTTTCTTTCACATTAGATTTTTGCTCTTTTCACTGTGTACTCTTGGATGTCCTATTAGATAGAAATTTAGCTTTGTCTTTATGTAATGAATCAGAGTTTCAAAGCCATGTCCTGAGCAGTCTGTACACGCACCAGAATTGCTGGGTCATTTTTATCATGTATATCATGTATGTCATGTAGATCATTTATATTAAGGATCCCTCTTTCAGGCCTCCGTTTGTTCCACTAGATATTTTTCTGTTTTGCAACAATGCTATGTGATGTTTTTTGTTATGGCTTTGTTGTGTGTTTTAATGTCTGGTAGAGTACTTCCTCATGTTACTTTTTTCAAGGTTAAGTTAGCTATTTGTGGATCTTCATTTTTTGAATACATTTTATAGTAACTGCATTGAAATCTTTAAAAATATCAAACCTTAATATTGAATGAGATTGCATTGAACAAACCTGTAAGGCATAATTTGGTGAATAAGCAGCCTCTTTGTATTATTATTATTTTCATGCTATCATGTTATTTTTAGAGTTTTAAGATTTCTTAAGATCTCTGGAGCTGATACTCTGAATAGTTTTTTACTTGATTATGTATGGTATAGAGAGGTACTGTAAAATTTATGAATTGATTTTATTTCTAACAACTTTGCAGAATTATTTTACCAGTAACAAAAAATTGTGGAATATGGATTTCTAAAATCATTTTCAGACATTTATAAATGTAATGGTTTATTTTTCAATATTTACACATTGATCAGGGAAGTGGTACTATGCTAAACAATAGTGAGGACTATGGGCCTCTTATAATTTCTGGTTTTGTTTAGTAAAATACTCTATCAAGTTAACAACAATACTTTCTATTTTAAATTTTTAAGATTTTTGATCTTTTTCCACATCTTTTGAGATATTCATATGATTTTAAATTTTAACTTATTAATGTGGTAAATTATCATTACAACTATTCTGATGTTGAGGGATCCTTGCAATTTAAAGGTAAAGCTACTTGAACTGACATTATACTTCTTGAGAACATTGTTAGATTTAGTTAGCTAATATTTAAATTTTAGTGTAATATTTATTAATCAATTAAATTTTCATTTAAATTTAATTTAGGATTTTTGATTTATAGTTCAAAGGTGAAGTAGGCCTATAATTTTATTTGCATTGTAGTTATTTGGTATTAGTGTTAAGATTACACTAGTCTCATAAAATGAGCATAGCTTCTTTAACTCTTTTATTTTCTCTATAAAATAATTATAATTTTTATCAGGGTCCTACAAAATAGACATTATCTTTCTCAATTTATAGTTGTTGAAGTTGAAGATCAAACTATGTTATAATTTTCTCAAAGGCCCATGACAAAGCCAAAATTTTAACCAATGTGATCCAAAAGTCTAATGAACTTCCCTAGAATTTCCTTTAACTTGTCAATATTCAGTAGATATCTGTGGAAATGTATTTGAAGCACGATAGAATGACTGGCCCTGGTCAGAAGCCAGGCTGCCCATGTCTGCATCCTGACTGCCATTTGCAGCCCGAGTGATCTTGATTACTGTATTAGAATGAGCCATATGAAATTGATGATATTTGGATTTTTTAATTTTTAAAATGACAGTCTCATAGGGCTTAACCTAATATTTAATCATTTGTTTTCCTCAATTTCCTCATGCTTACCAGTATGTTAATAGCATGCATCCAATTACTTTGCTTGTTTGTTTGTTTAAGGAAAATTGAAAAGCAATGCAGGTAGGTTTTTTAAAACAGTACTTGAGATATAGTAAGTGCCTAAGGCTGATTCCTTTTTATAATTACCACTTATTTTTAAAAGTGCATATCAGAATATGTCACCTTTGTGTTAAATTTCTGCATGTCATATGAAGCTATAGTTTTCAGAAAATGATGCTAGATGGAGATTCACATTAGTGTAGTGATTTTTACTTCAACACTAAAATTCAGTTTCCAGGAGAGAATGAAAATTTCTTTTTTCTTTACATTTCTATCCTTTTCTGTTCTTTTCTTTTCATTCCTTTCCTTCCTTCCTTCCATCTTTCTTTCTTTCTTTCTTTCTTTCTCTATTTGAAAGAGAGAGAGAGAGCTGGAGTAGGGAGAGGCGCAGAGTGGGAGGGAAGAGCAGACTCCCTGCTAAGCAAGGAGGGACTATGTGGGACTCAATTCTAGGACCCTGGGATTATGACCTGAGCCGAAGGCAGACGCTTAACCAAAGAGCCACACAGGCACCCTGGGGATGAAATTCTCTTAGAAAACTTTGGGTTTGAAGGTAGATAATTTTTTAAAAATACTCACTTTTTTATAGTGAGTTTTTTTTTAACCCATAACATGCATTGTTTTAATCATCTAACTCATTATTACCTGTTTAAAAAGACAATGTGTTAATTATAATTGTGTCAGAATGCCAGTTTTGCATATATACTTCAAAAGCATTTCAGTACTTTATAGCCAAAAGTGTTTATTTCTAATTTACAAGATTAATGTTTTGCAGTCAGGATACGGGAATGACAGAATGAGATGAATGCAGCAGGAGACTTATAGTGAAGTCTGGCAAATAGAGCAACAGGCAGAATCCGCATGCTGGTTGTTTGTTGGTACTGTAGAACCAGATCATAATTATTATAATTAAGTTAGAAGAAATGTCCTAGTTCATATCAAAATGGAGGATAAAGAGTATTTAGCCTCAGCCACAACTGGAATCTGAATTCATACTCACTCTGTTAACCTGCAATAGCAGCATGAATGCAATAGATTGCCTTGTACATAAATATTTTTCATAGATTATTTCCCCTTTCCCCAGTTGTATCCTTTTTCTTTATTATGGTTTATTCAATATTAGATATCATAAACTGCTAATAAAAATTCAAATGTTCTTACAGACCTGCTTTTTTAAAATTTTCAGCTTAACCAGGACTTTAAAAGAGTGTCATATATATTGTCTTTTATCACTTAGGATAATTTCACAATCTGTAAGCTCATTTTTTAATATTAAGATATATGTAATATCCATTCAGTATTTGCTTTGGTCTAAGAATGACAATTTTAGAAGCAGCAAAGTTAGGATTGAGAGCCTGATTCGAGGATGTTTAAGATACGTAAACACCCCCTTGCCTCTTTTTAGAGAACTTACCCTTTCTGCAGCTGAGAACTTCCGTGTAAGTGGTGTCGATGGCCAGCTGTGTGGCTGGCTTTCAGAGACCATTGTCAACATTTTGCCAATTGACCAAAAACAACGTTTTGATTAAATTCCCTTTTTCTGGATAAAACACTGTCTCCAGAAGGCACCTGCTAAGATGAGAAATGAATTATTTGAGAGGAGGACTATGCTGAACAGAATAGAGATGTGGTTAAACGGATGCGTATCACCCCAGAGAGAGCTCACATACTCAGATGAGACATGAAGGTACTAAAAATGAAGTTTTTGTCTGAGGAATTTACCAGGCACTGTAAGCACAAAATGAAGTTTTGAGGAATAGAGTGGTCATATTTGAAACACTTGGAAAGGAGTTATTTATCTGTGTTTTGAGGGATTTTCTACAGAGTCACACCCTCTCTCTTCTGACTCCTTTCCGGATGACGATATGGTTCTGTAGGTCAGTAAGATTTAGCATGGAGCCCTGGGTCTAAAAGCACAAAGCCCTGAACTGCAGGTATAAATGGGGAGAAGGTAACTTCATTTGTGTACCTTCTGAAGCATGAGATACTTTTCACTTTTAATGCCCTCTGGACACGAATTATTAATTAACAGTATAATGCCAGAAAGATTACCATTAAAAATAACAATGTGCCTGCTTTTACCATTATTTAAAAAATACTGTTGAGGGATGCCTGGGTCATTCAATTGGTTAGCCCTCTGCCTTCAGCTCCGGTTATGATCCGTAGGCCCTGGGATCAGGTCCTGGGATCCAGTCCTGCTTCAGGCTCCCTGCTCAGTGAGGGGGGTCTGCTTCTCCTGCTTCTCCATCTCCCTGTGCTTCTCCACCCTGCTTGTGTTCTCTTTCTCTCAAAAAAAAAAAAAATACTGTCTAGATACAAGCCAATAAATTATATAGTTTATTATATAAACCAATAAAAGAAAAACAAAAGTTGTAATATTATTTTTGTATGTTACCAATATACTATATGACTGCTGAATAATTAAAAATAATTATTATTGTTGTACAGAATGTCTGTGGTCCATGAAAATATATAAATACATTTTGAGATATATAAATTCAAATCAGAGTTTTAACTCTCCAAATAATCCAGTTATTTCCATGAAAAATGATTATATTGGTATCTATTATTAAACCATTCTTTATTTGATTATATTGAAATTTAAGTGAGAAAATGACACTGATCTTGAATTGTATGAAATTATTAAATAGTATTGCATACATAACTCAAAGCATAATCAGAATGAATTTGGTCATATTCCCTCACAACACCATCTCCAGAGGACAGAATTTGTTTTTGGTAGTCCTATTAACTAAAATAAAGACAAATTCAGAAAAATGTCATACCCTTACATTGAATGATTGTATTTTCACTTTATTCAATGATAAAATTATAAGTTTTTAAATTATGACATAATGCTTTGTTGAAAATATATTGGCTTTAAACATGCTTTTTTTCAGTATTGACTGCTATCATTCCAAAGTTAAAAAGAGATTACAAAAGAAATAGAAAACATAAATACAGATATTCAGCCAGAACATTATCATTATTTTTGTTCTCTCAAAAGTAGAATGCAATTATAGCTTGTTTTCAAAATGGATGGTTTGAAACAAATCTGTAGTGTTTCCCTAAACAATTCAAAAGAAAATAAGTGTCCTTTAATGAGTAACTCTGACAATAGTAATAGTGTTTTTTGGGTTTTTTTTAAAGACAAGAGAGGGGGCACCTGGGTGGCTCAGTTGGTCAGGTCATGATCCAGGGTCCTGGGAGCAAGTTCTGTGTTGGGCTCCCTGCTCAGTGGGGAGTGTGCTTCTCCCTCTGCCTCTGCCTTTCCCTCTCCCTGTGCTCGTGGTCTCTCTCCCCTCTCTCTCAAATAAATAAAATCTTCCAAAAAAAAAAAAAAAGACAGGTTTTGCTAGTAGTATGAAGACAAAATTTTAAAAATCATATTTTAATGCTATGTATTTAGTGAGCATCTATTTTACACCAGGTTATCTTTACCTGTCTATTTCAAGAGCATAACTGGAAATGTCTCCTCTCATCTTCCGTTTCTCCTTCTGTCTCTGTCTCTATGCCTTTGTCTATCTTTTGTCACTTTGTTCCCTTTTCTCTTTGCAATATTAATATGTAGGGAAATGATATGAGAAGATATGTAGCAATTTGTTTCACAGGTAATCTTTTAGCTATTATAAAATGGGATAAATATTTTATAAATTTTTATCTGCTACTAGATTAGTATATATTTATATCTGTGAAACTACTACCATGTGTGTGTTTGATCACTCATTCATCCACTAGATTTTTTTTTAACCTATACATTGTCTTACTATGGAAAGTGATCTCATATGGTGCATCTTGTTAGTGCTATTTTATTTTTTTAATAATGAACCTAAGCATCTTAGTGCCCGAGTCAATTAAATCTCCATAATAAGGAAAGATCTAAATTGACTGACTGCCTATCTTCCGATTCCCTCCTCCTCTTCCTGGATAGTAGATGGACTAATTACAGTCCATGAATTTACTTTTTTCATCTTCTTTTCTTAGAATTTACCTAAGCAGGGACGCCTGGGTGGCTCAGTTGGTTAAGTGGCTGCCTTCGGCTCAGGTCATGATACCAGCGTCCTGGGATCGAGTCCCACATTGGGCACCTTGCTCACCGGGGAGCCTGCTTCTCCCTCTGCCTCTGCCTGCCTCTCTGTCTGCCTGTGCTCGCTCTCTCTCTCCCTCTCTCTCTGACAAATAAATAAATAAATTAAAAAAAAAAAAAAAGAATTTACCTAAGCAGAATTGCATTGATTGTTTTACTTTGTATACCATTTTGTATTCTGTGACATATGATAGGTAGATAGATAAATAGATACATGTAGATATACATACATATAGCCTATAAATATACATATATAAATATATACAGGTTATATATAATTCATTCATTCATTTATACTTCCTTTTATGATCACAATCCTACCAGACTTTTAGATTATCTTTAATTGCCAAAAGTCTGTGAGACTCCCAATTTACTCAATCCCAAAGATCCCCCTATTATTTTATAACACTAATGATGATAATAATAAATAGAATAATTTAATGTTAATACCTGATATTAACATTAATTGCAGTCTTATTAATTGCAGTCACTGTCCTGTGTGTTTCATATATAAAACTGCACTTATTTCTCAAACTTTATGAGGTAATTGCTATTGATATGCCACTTTCACAGATGGGAAAATAAGTCACAAGAAAGTTCATTAATCTGTTCAGGGTCACAGCTAATAGTGATATCATTAGATTTCTAAACCCAGGCAGTCTGGCTCCAGAGCCCACACCCCTAACCGATAGTCCTTACTTGTTCTTTATAATACTTCTGGATTTATATTACTTATATCATTTTGGCTCACATCATAATATTTTGTGTAGGCTCTCTATTACACAGTATTTTTACTTAATATTTACTGAATAGTGATCTCGCACAAGGAACTGTTATATGCTGAGAATACAGCACTGAGAAAGATAGAAATGCTAAATGGAGGAGAGAATATTTAAGAAATTAAACATTAAATGAACAAAATGATTTAAAATACTGATAACTGTTATAAATAGAAAAATATTTTGTGTTGTAGAAGATGACTGAAAGGGCCAAATTAGATTAAATGGTCATGGAAGTCCTCTCTAAAGAGAAAGCATTTGAGGAGAGATGAGCCCTGGATCGAAGAAGTTGCCAGGAAAGCAAATACCAGAGGTCAGAATGTTCACACGCAGAGGGAACAGCAGATATAAAGGATGTTTAAAAATGAAAGGACTTTGATGCGGGAGAAGCAAAAACGAGAGGGTGATGTTAAGAAATTAATTCTAAGAGAGGGGTGCCTTATTCGTTCAGAAGATGGAGATTGGTTTTTATTTTAAATGCATGAAGTCAGTGACAAGACGAAGACAGAGAAGTGACATAATCCAACTTGCATGTTCCCCTCACCACCCTCTTTTTTTGAGAACACTCTCACTGCTGTGTGGGCAATGGACTATAGGGAAGCAGTGGAACCCAGTAAAAAGCTATTGTAGGTTTTTATGTGTGAGTGATGTTAATACAGAAATGGATAAATAGAGAAATAGATGAATGTAGTTTGGAGGTGAACATACAGGAGTTAATATAGTCTCTTAAAGGCAGAAACACTTACTCATTTTTATATATCCAAGAGTGTTCTGAATATAGTAGGCCTTCTTTCACATTTTGATATATTGAGTGTGCTTAAATGGCAGTTGCGGCATCTAAACTATTTTAAAGTTCTATTTTATTCCTAAAATATAATAGTTTTTATTTTTTAATTTTATTATTTAGAAAGATTTCATTTATTTATTGACCGAGAGAGAGAGATACACAAGTAGGCAACAAGGTAGGCAGAGAAAAGGGGGAAGCAGGCTCTCTATTGAGCAGAGAGCCTGACGCAGGGCTCACTCTCAGGACCCATAACAGCAGTTTTAGAGTTAGAATGTTGGTGTTTATATGTTGAAAGACTTACTTTTGAAAATCTTCCTAAAAAGTGAAGTAACTCTTGTTTGCTTTTTCTTAATTGGCTAAAAGGAAAATTTATAACACTACATCTATATATTATAAAGAAAAAATATCTCAAATCTATAATCTAAGCCCTCACTTCAAGAATATAGGAAAAGAAGAGCAAGACAATGGTAAATGGCAAAAATTAATTAAATGAAAAAAATAGGAAAAGTGAAAAAATGGGTAAACAAACATATGGTTCTTTGAGGTATCAATAAAATCAATAGAGTAGATAGGTGGTAATGAATGATTTCCAATAGGGATTTTGCACCTTTATTTTTTTATTTTTTAAAAGATTTATTTATTTATTTGACAGAGAAAGAGAGATCACAAGTAGGCAGAGAGTCAGGCAGAGAGAGAGGAGGAAGCAGGCTCCCTGCGGAGCAGAGAGCTCAGTGTGGGGCTTGATCTCAGGACTCAGATCATGACCTGACCTGAAGGCAGTGGCTTAATCCACTGAGCCACCCAGGTGCCCCAGGATTTTGCACTTTTAAACAATAGTCTCCATTATTGTAAACTGAACCTACTTAAAACACATAGACATTCTTATTTTATTTTTTTCTTTTTGAAGATTTTATTCATTTATTTGAGAGAGATACAAGGGGAGGGAACTTGAGTGGGATACGGGGCAGAGGGAGAAGCGACTTGCCATCAAGCAGGGAGCCCTCTGTGGGGCTCAATTCTGAGATGCCAGGATCATGACCTGAGCTGAGGGCAGACACTCAATGGACTGAGCCACCCAGGTGCCCCACATAGACATTTTTAAATAGTTTTGTATACTACTGTTTTGAGGATTTAGGCTAATGCAAATCTCAGGACTATGTTTATATGGTCTCTTTAAGTGAAGTCCATTAAAATGTGTGAATTAGCATAATTAGCATAATTCTTTCAAGTTCCATCCATGATATCTTATTTATTTTTTTTGAAATATTTTTAAATTTTTTTATCCATGATATCTTAAGTGACAAGATTTCTTTCTGTGTTATAGCTGAATAATATTCACATATATGTGTATATATGTATGTATGTATATCTGTCTACATATATATATCACTTTTTTTTAAGATTTTATTTATTTGACAGACAGAGATCACAAGTAGGCAGAGAGGCAGGCAGAGAGAGAGAAGGGGAAGCAGGCTCCCTGCTGAGCAGAGATGATGTGGGACTCGATCCTAGGACCCTGGGATCTGACTGGAGCTGAAGGCAGAGGCTTTAACCCACTGAGCCACCCAGGCACCTCTATATATCACTTTTTAATCTTTCCATCCATCATTTAGGTTGTGGACATTTAGGTTGTGTCCTGCCTTAGATATTGTAAATAATGAATAGGAGAATATACTTATCTTTTTGAATTAATGTTTTTGTTTTCTTTGGGTAGATGCCCAGTATAGAATTGCTGGATCATATGGAGTTCTGGTTTTAATTTTTGGGGGAATATCCATATTGTTTTCCATATTGGCTGCATCAATTTACATACCCACCAATAGTGCACGAGAGTTCCCTTTTCTCCACATCCTTGCCAACTCTTATTTCTTATCTATTTAATGGCTCTTGCCATTCTTAGAGGTGTGAGGTGATATTTCATTGTGGTTTTGATTTACCATTCCCTGATGATTAGTGATGCTGAGTACCTTTTCATGTACCTGTTGTCCATCTGTATGTCTTCTTGGGAAAATGTCCATTCAGATCCTCTTCCCATTGTTTAATCATGTTGTTTGTTTGGTTTTTGTTATTGAGTTGTATGAGTTCTTTATATATTTTGGATATTAACCCCTTATCAGATATGTGATTTGCAAATATTTTCTTTCATTAAATAGGTTGCCTTTTCATTTTGTTAAGGTTTCCTTTGGTTTGCAGAAGATTTTAGTTTGAAGCAGTCCCACTTATTTATTTGCTTTTGTTATCTTTGCTTTTGGTGTCAAATCCAAAATCTGATTGCAAAGACTGATAGTAAGGAGCTTACTTCTTACATTTTCTTCTATGGTTTCAGGCCAAATTTATCTTTTAGATTGCATAAACATGGTTGGTTTTTTGTTTTAATTCCTTTTTTTTCCTTTTTACTTGCACCATCTTGTTTTAATTCCTTTTTTTTTTTTTCCTTTTTACTTGCACCATCTACTTCCCCTAAAGGGATATTTAGAAAACTTTTTTATTGTTCTCCCTTTCCAACTAGAGTATAAGATTAATGAAGGCAGGAAACCTGTGAATCTTGATTATCAGGGTATCCCCAGGCATAGGTACTTAACAGAAGTGTGAAATAGATGTTTGCTAAAGCTAAAAGCTCTAAAAACATTGTCTCTTTGCACCACAAATATTTTTGATGTAGTCATATGCTTGCCAATTATGTTATACATTTTGTCCTTCACTCACTTCTTTGTATTTATTTATTTAAAAAATTTTTATATTTAAAATTATATCTAACAAGTTAGATCTTTTTTTGAAAAATCAATTTTAAAGTACAATATTTTTATTTTGGATTTTATTTTCAATTCTTTCTTATTATTTAGAAAGCAAACACACTTTAAGCCAATATTTGGAGAGATTTATTTAACCGATTTAGGCAGTCCTTCCCACAAGTGGTTTAAAACAATGCATCTAGTTTGTCTTTGGGTTACGGTGGTGTGGTGTGGTTGTTTGTGTAACAATAAATGTGTGTGTGTGTATATGTGTGTAGTCCATGCAGCAACAAGATGTATAACTTTTCCATGTTAGTGCTGAGACAGATGAAGTAATCTCCCACCAGTAAGTTCAAATATTTCATAGCTGGTATATGTACTGTTATTTTTCAGAAGTACTGTGACTATATTAACTTTTGGGAATAGATATAATCTATTTAAGATAAGTGTGTAGGTTTTGTTGACAGCTCATTTCAAAACTTGAATAGATGGCAAATGATTTGTATTGCACTTCTCTTAGTATTAAAATTGATGGCGAGTTGTTCAATTAAGTTTATTTGATGAGAAAAACTGAAAACGAATACATTTTGTGACAGATATCAACTTCCAAATAATCTAGCAAGGCCTGGCACCCTATAATATTCAGTCTATCCAAATTGGCAGTAAAACCTTTTGGAAAGAAATAAAATCAGTACCTTTGTGTTATCCTGCAATTTCCTGAGGGCCTCCTTGTTTCCCATAGCAGCCAATTCCTCCTGGCTGAAGGTGTAGGGAGTGTGAAAATTGGTCACTGAATGGGTGGACATGCAGAAATTATATGTGTGGTGAAGAAGAAAAGGGATTTGTGAGAAATAAATGTTAGATGGTAGTAAAAATAGTCTTTATAAAAACATTTTGAAATATATTTCCCACTAGAAATAGAGGAGAAAAGCTTGTGATGCTACTCACAAGAAAACAATTTTCTCAAATATTTCCAGACCTTGTTACTCTGACTGAAATGGAGTGTGTGCCTTTGGGATGTGGAGGTTATTTTTTGTTAGAGATGTGACATATTGAAGGAGCGCTGGATGGTGGGATCAGGTAGAGAACCCACAAAGCAATGAAATGGGAAGCATTCAAAATATTATTGCAGATGTAAGTGGATGGAAGATCCTTACAAATTCAAATACATAGATGCTGCGGATTCCTGTTAATAACTAAACTGGATGTTTAGGATTTTTTTCGGTATTTTGTAAAGAATGATAAAAAATATTTCATTAAGACATTTTAAATTAATTATATGTCATTATCATTTATAGTTATTTTTAGACTGAAGATGACAATGATCTATCCTTTTGTTTACAATTTACAGTACCTGCTTGTTACGAAGAGATAGAGAAACATAGGCTCATATTCTGGCACACTGATTCTTGTTTAAACTTTTTTATATTCAAGGACTATCTTAACTTTAGACATACAATTCTATACCATATATGTGATGTGTAAGTTCATTCTAACATTAAGAGAAAATTAATTACATGCTATTATATCATTTAGTGAAGACATATTGTTTAAGGGAAGCACTAAACTCCAAGGGGCTGTGTGTCGGAACTGAAATATTTTATCATTTTCCTTGTCTTGGGTGGCTCAGTGGTTAAGCCTCTGCCTTCAGGTCAGGTCATGATCTCAGGGTCTTTGGATCGAGTCCCACATGTGGGGCTCTGTGCTCAGTGGAAGGCCTGCTTCTCCCTTTCCCACCCTCTGTGTTCCCTCTCTTGCTGTATCTCTGTGTCAGATAAATAAAAAAAAATCTTAAAAACAACAACAACAAAAAACAAAGTTCATTCTACTTCCCAAGGATGGATCAGATCACTTGGTCCTCTACTCTTATAATTGATCTGCTTGATTAACTTGAGATTCAACTAATTTTATCATTATGGAAATCTGGTGCATTAGGGGGAGCCACGTAAATCATGTAAGACTTGTCAAATCTGGGTATTTACTTGATTTTGCTCTAAAGCAGAATTTAGGCTTCCAGAATGCTTATGCAGGTCTTCCTTTCCACTTCTTCAACATTCTCACTAAAGATGGCTTCTCAAATGTCAGCTTATGAGAAGGGCTGTAAACAGGTCTTTGCTAGTTCTTCATACTTAGTGTTGAAGCACATTAACTTTCACACTTCTTGGGAGAAAACCAAGAGCAAGAGCTTGAGACAGAAATTAATTGTTTAATCTTATCTGTTCAAGTTGGGACTAATCACCTGTAAGGGTACAATATTTTTTCTCAGAAGAGAGAGAAACAGGGGTGCCCCGGTGATTCAGTACGTTAAGTGTCGAACTCTTGATTTTGGCTCAGGTCGTGATCTCAGGATCAAGCCCCCATGTCAGGCTCTGCACTCGTCATGGAGTCTGCTCGTCCCTCTCCCTCTGCTCTTCCCACCTGCTTGCGTTCTCTGTCTCCCTCTCGCTCTCCCTTTTAAATAAATAAATAAAAGCTTTTAAAAAAAGAGAGAAACAAATAAGCAAAATAAACCCATATTGTTATCATTCATCTTGATTAAATACAACTGATTTTATGTTTTATATTTTCCTGTATTATCTTCCTAATCTCATTTATATTATTATGTTACATGTGTTTTAAATCCTTACTACTTAAAATCATTCTTACGCTTCTATTGTTCATACATAATTATTACAGGCATTGTTCCAGGCTAGCGTTTCTTGAATTTCAGCATGCATTAGAATAACCTAGAAGGCTTGGCACAGCACACGTTGATTACTCAGTCACTGCCCTAGAGGTTCTGATTTAGTAGAGCTAGGGTGATGCCCAAGATTTTGCATTGTTAACAAGTTCCAGGTGATGCTAATGCTGCTGGTCACAAGAATCACTGGATGAGGCATTGCAGGTATAGCTGTGATCAATAAAGACTGTTTACCCTTGTGGATATTATGTTACTTTGGGAGATACAAACAACAAATAACTAAGTCAGGAAGATACTGATGGTCATTGCTGTAGTCTGAATATGTATGTCTTCCTCCAATTCCCATGTGTAAGTCCAAACGCCCAATGTGATGGTATTAGTAGGGAGGCTTCTGTGAGGTGATAAGGTCATCAGGATGGAGCATACGATTAATATCCTTATAAAAGAGAGATGAGTGCAGTTCCTCACGTCTTCCTCCATGTGAGAGTCAGGGAAGTGTGACTCAGAAGAGGGCCTTTACCCAACTCCGCTGGCACGCTGATCTCACAGACTTACAGCCTCCGGAACTGTGAGTAATACATTTCTGTTGGTTTTAAAGTACTCAGTTGGAAGTATTTTGTTATAAGAGACCAAACAGAGTAAGATGTCATGAATACCATGAAAGGAATCATGGTCATAGGTAGAGATGAAGTGGTGTGGTAGTGGGGTGTTCTGTTAAATAGCATGGCCAGAGGGGTCTCTCTGATGAGGTGGCAGTTTTCTTAAAAGTCTGAGAGATAAAAGGCCAGGCATATTAAAAACTGTACAAAAGAGGTTTGATGTGATTTCATTGAGGGATCTCATCCTGGCTCTGCTAGTCATTAGTTGTGTGACTTGGATATAGTTGTCTTTTTCCATATAGGCAAAAGGAGGGAAAATACTCATTGCATAGAGTTTTTGTGGAGATCCTAAAGACGATAAAATCAGGCTTATTCTAGTATCTCGCATGATACTTAACACCTCTCTTTCCCGTACCCCTATTCTACATAACACAGTTGGTATATATTCATACCTATTCAACTTTAATATATGCATAATTTGGTAATGATTTTAAGTTTGCTTCAATTCTCAATCCTCTGTTACTCTGGTCAGTTTAGGGGGGGATACAGCCTGCATCCATTTTGGTTAGCCTGCATTATTTTTTATTTTACTTTTGGCACAGTAATAACTTCAAATTTGTTTAGTTTTTGAACTAAATTTGCAGATAAACATTTATGTGGAGAGTGTATAAATTAACAAAGTTACACTAACACAGTATCTACCAATTTATAGGAGTTGATGTAAATGTTTTTTTGTCCACAATAAAATGGTATACAAAATTTAGTAATAGAGAAAAAGACTTAATACTAAAGAACTCAGAACCCTTATTCAATTTCCATTTATCTGTTCATGACCAGGTAATTGGTGGCATTCTAGAATATAACTTCTGGGACATCTGGGTGATTCAGTTGGTTAAGCAGCTAGCTCTTGGTTTCGGCTCAGGTAATGATCTCAGGGTCCTAGGATTGAGGCCCTGTCTGGCTCCACATTTAGTGGGGAGTCTCCTTGAGGATTTTCTCGCTCTCCCTCTCCCTTTGCTCCCCCCTCCCTGCTCTCTCTCTCAAATAAATAAATCTTTAGAATACAAGCTTCTATTAGTGCTGACAGACTTTTACTGCCTTTTGAATAGATGCAGAGCACTGTACTAGGTCTGATGAGAGAGAAACCTATGTAAGACATGATAATTCTGTTCATGTCTTAAAGCTTAGAGTCTAGTTGGGGTGGGCTAATGCAATTACATTGACAGAAGAACAGAATATGAAATATGCTTTAAAAGAGACAAAAGTAAACACTGGAATAAAAAGTAGGGGTTATCACTAGGTAGCAATGGGGCAAAAGACCACAGCTTTTGAAGGAACTGTGTATTAGGTGCAGCTGCAGAAATAAGTAGGGTTAGGTACAGAGGGTAGTAATCCCATTAAGTAATTCCAGGTATGAAGATGAAAAAGTTGAAATGAATAGGGTATCACCAGTAAATAACAAATACATGAAATCTAACAGTGGGCATAAGATTGCAACACCACCTTGTACTGTGTATAGCAGTGAATATTTGGTTGTAGTTTACTCAATGCACAATGGATAGTCATTGAAATTGTGTTAGCGGGTAAGTTATGTTTTTTCAATGTCAACATGTTAATTGCAATATAGGAGAAATATGGGGAAGGAGAGTTCCAGTCTCTTTAAACTTTAAATTACTTGCTGCTGAGTTTAAATGTGACCTTTGGTAGTCTTGTGCCTTTTTTAGATAATCATTAGTACAATAGGCAACTGGGTTGGTCAGGTGAGTTCATGATATATTCAACACGCTGAGTGGGGGGGAAAAATGTAGCTTAGAATACTTTATTCAGCAAGGCTCTCATTCAAACAGAAGAGTTATGAAGAGTTTCCCAGGCAAACACAAATGAAAGGAGTTGGTGACCGTTACACCAGCCCTGCAAGAAATATTGAAGGGGACTCTTTGAGTGTGAAAGAAAGACCAAAAGCAGCAAAGGCTAGAAAGGAATGGAGAAAATCTCCAGAAACACGAACTTTACAGGTAATACAAATGCAACTAAATTCATATCTATCAATAATCTGAATGTAAATGGACTAAGTACTCCAATCAAAAGACAGTGTCCGAATGGATTAAAAAAAGATTGGCCCATCTATATGCTGCTTACAAGAGACTCATTTTATTTTTCTATTTTTGTTTTTTTTTTAAGATTTTATTTATTTGACAGAGATCACAAGTACACAGAGAGACAGGCAGAGAGAGAGAGAGGGAAGCAGGCTCCCTGCTGAGCAGAGAGCCCGACTCGGGACTCAATCCCAGGACCCTGAGATCATGACCTGAGCCGAAGGCAGCGGCTTAACCCACTGAGCCACCCAGGTGCCCCACAAGGGACTCATTTTAGACCTAAAGATAAGTGCAGGTTGAAAGTGAGGGGGTGGAGAACCACCTATCATGCTATCTCCATCCTCTTGGACATCAAAAGAAAGCCAGAGTAGCTAAAGTAGATTTTTTTTATATTGCTAAATTTTATTTAAATTCTACTTAATATATAGTGTAATACTGTTTTCAGGAATAGAATTTAGTGATTCATCACTTACATATAACACCCAGTGCTCATCCCAAGTACCCTCCATAATGCCTATCCCCCAATTTAGCCCATCCCTCACCCACCTTCTCTCCAGCAGCCCTTGGTTCTGAGCCTCCTATGGTTTTCCTTCATCTTTTTTTTTTTTTTCCTCTTCCCGTGTTTATCTGTTTTGTTTCTTAAATTCCACATATGAGTGAAATCATGTGGTATTTGTCTGACTTATTATACTTACAATACTTATTATATATAAACTTACTATGCATATTAAAGTATAGTAATAAAATTTATTTAATGTTACATATAATAATTTAATGTTACATATGTAGGACCACATAATGTTTTTATTCATTATGACTTGTTTAACAGTCTACTAAATCTCGCTTCTGTATGTCTCTCCCTTATTCTATGTTTAGATATACCGCATACATTCTCTCATTGTTTTAAAAAAATGGGGTAAAGGAAGCATAATTTAAGCATAATTTATGCATCTTTTATCAACATAATATTGGACATACTACATTGGTAAACTCAATAGATATTTATTTGACTGAAGATTTTATTTGAATATTTTATTTGAAGATTTTATTTATTTGACAGAGTACAAGCAGGGGGAGCAGTGGGCAGAGGGAAAAACAGGCTCCCTGCTCAGCAGGAAGCCCAATGTGGGGCTCAGTCCCAGGACAGTGGGATTATGACCTGAGCCAAAGGTAGACACTTAATAGACACTTAATAGTCTGAGCTATCCTGGAGCCCCTCAATGGATTCTTCTACATAAATATATAGTAGTTCAGTCAGTGGATAGATCAAAACACAGCCAGTCATTACTTCCTGTTCTTGTCCTCTAAGATTAGTGCCATAATAAACATTCTATCTATGTCCTTGGGAATTGACATTTTATTCTTGTGCTGTCACTGCTCAGGTGTGGAATGGCTGGGTATTATGGTTTAAGAATTTTAAATTTTAATAGATATTTTCTGATAGTCTTAAAGAGACTTTGACACTTTATATATTTTTGTCAGTGATGTACAAAATTCATCTGCATTTCAAACAACTGGTTGCATAGCTATTTAAAATTTTTGCCAGTCTGATAGACATAAATTGATAATTCTTTCAATTTGTATGTCCCTGACTATTAGATTGAGCATATTCATACATTTTGGCCATTTGAATTTAGTTCTGTTCATAGTATTTTTTAATCTATTGAAGGCTTTTTGCTATACTCAAATGCTATAGAAATCACTGCTTTTTTTCTCTTATCTGTATTAGAATATTTTCCTGATGCAGAAGTTTGTATATTAACATTTTTGTTTTCCACACCTAAACATTTAAAAAGAACATTTACATATATTCATTTTGTGGCTTATAACTTTGTCAACTTGAAGTAAGGTATTCATCCTTCTATATTAAATTTAGTCTTTTAAATTTCTGTTCAAGATTTTTAGTTTTTCTCATCTCATTTGTTAATGAGATTGGAATACATTTTTCTATGTGATATAAGATAAAAATACCATTATTTTTTTCCTGTAGTTATTAAGTAACAGTATCATTAAGAAATATTGTCCTTTTCCTATTGTTTCATTTACTATGCTTTTGCCATTATCAAGAGATTAAAGTGACTGTATGCTGTGTTGACAGACTTACTCTCACTGTTACATTTACTATGTTTAAGTTGTTTGGGTTAAAATCTTGAATTCACCAAATACTTTATCTAATTCTAAGAAACTCTGTTGTAATTCAAATGAAATTTTTATTAACATTGTATACAAACCTGATGTTCTTAAATTTAGATTTTTTTTCCCACCCAAAAACACAATGTACCTTTCCATTTATTCAGATATTCTGTTGTGTCTCTATTTTCCTTCATATAGGTTCCCTATATATTTGTTAAATTAATACCTGAATATTTTAACTGTGGTTGCTATTAAAAATGGAATAGTTTCCGTCACCATATTTTTGGTAATTTTTGGCTAAAATGTTTAAAAAAAAAAGTTTTTTTGTTTTTTTTTTTTAACTTTATCATGAAGGCAGACACTTGATTAAGATTTTTTATTAACGGGACACCTGGGTGGCTCAGTTGGTTAAGCAGCTGCCTTTGGCTCAGGTCATGATCCCAGCGTTCTGGGATCGAGTCCCATATCGGGCTCCTTGCTCAGCAGGGAGTCTGCTTCTCCCTCTGCCTCTGCCTGCCACTCTGTCTGCCTGTGCTCACTCTGTCTGACAAATAAATGAATAAAATCTTTAAAAAAAAAAAAAGATTTTTTATTAACGTTGAGGTTATCGGTGTTTTTTCATTTAAGATACTTTTTGTTAAATTTAGTGAATTAGTTTATTTGCATTTTACATATTTTTCTTTGGGTGTTGAGTTTTATCAAATGGCTTTTAATCATCTACTGATGCTAAATATACCAAAATTATTTTTCAAAACTAAAAACAGCTGGACAGCACTGCCTTTGAAAATTTGACAAACCTGGTCATCTGACAACTCTGTGGTGGCAAATAATTCCTTATAAAATGATCCAAATGAAAAGCAGTATGTGTTACGGTAGAAGACACAAATAGCTGCATGATTATGATGGACTTTGGAGAGGAAGCAACCACAACAAAAACCAGTACAGAGTCAGTGTTTCAGCTATCCTGGCAATCAGGACCAATATATACTTCAAAATGTAAATCAGATGTTGCACTCATGAATAAATTTAAGGTCTTTAAATCCAATTACTTCAGGTTGCAGAATGACTGGTGGGGGGAGGAGAGAGAGGATTTGTGCCCAATTTTAAGACTCACGAACCTGGGTTGAAAATGCAAAGTTATAGGCAATGTTACAGAAAATTATTTGGTGAGTGTGTATGTATGCGAGTAAGAGCATTTGATTATATCTAGAGTGTTGTCTGGAAAAACTCCTTCAAAATGAAGCCAAGAGCTCAGAGCATGAGATTCACCCCCAAGTGATGTTCAGAGTCAAGGTTGTTTTTCTCATATTAGAAAGCCGTTTACTCCATGCTGTTTTTGAGAAGGTGTCTTTTCAAATGCTCAGTGATACAATCCTGAGCTGCAACAGCAGGAGGTAGAATTGGTTTTCTATCTTCAGTTTGGCAGACATGGCTATTGAAACTACATGAAACTACAGGGTCAAGGATCATATCATCCAAAGGACTAAAGTGGAATCTTTGTGTTTTTTTTTGTTTTTTTGTTTTTTCTTTTTTTCCCCCTCTGAGGCAGGATGTGAGTTTTTTTCAGTCTGGTATTTGGATCCTGAAGTTTGCAAAGGAGAAACTCTGTCACGGGACAGAAAAATAAAACCATATATTTATGACCTAAACTAGAAATGACATAATTGTAATTTTCTATTAAAGTGGGAAAACCAATTATAATATGTGCAAAGTGTACTTACTAGGGTATAAAAAGTTAAATTTTTGAATCATCAGACAAGTATAATTGGTATATTTAAGATTAAAAAAATTATACTTGATTCAAATGAACTTTCCCAGTGAAGCTTTCTTAAAACAATTCTTTATCCTATTTTTATTAAGATGTTTACTATTTCAGAAGTGATTCCAATATGATATTACAACATTTCAATATCCCACCTTTCAAAATTCACCCAATACTGGTAAAACACCTAATTATGCCAGGTGTAATCGGGATGCTGGGCTATGTCAAAGGAAAAAACAAGAATCCTTTCCCTTATGAAACTTACATTCTCCTTGAGGAGATATACAATAAACATAGTAAGTAAATTAGACATTTTATAGTACATAATAAAGTGCTAAAAAGATGGGGACTTAGAATGGGAGAGTAAATGAAATGTTACATAAGATGATTAAAACGTGATATTTGAGCCAGGACTTGAAGGAGGTAAGGGAATTGGCATCTAAAATATCAGTGAGGAGAGGCGTACAAGTGAAGATAGAATGGATAGAAAGACCCCAAGGTGGGATCATGTTTGATCAGTCCCAGGAAATGTAAGAAAACCATTATGGCTACAGCAGTGAACCATTGCAAGAGTGGTAGGAAATGCTATCAGAGGTAGGGGGAGGAAATATCTGGGCCTGAAGTGACTTTTATTTTGACTGAATTAGGGAGTTGGGGTGGGTTCTATGCAGAGGAGTGTCCCAAAGGGATTTATTTAGGATCCCAAGGCTGTGGTATTGAGATTAAGTGATGGTGGTGGTGGTGGTGGGAACCAGGTGGTGAGGGGAACCAGGTTTGTGAGATGTGTTTGGATTAATACACTTTGAAAATGGTCTCCACGATTTCCTGGTAGAAAGAATGCAAGGTGTGAGATAGATGTCAATGTTGACTCACAAATTTTGGCCTGAGACAAAGATCCTAGGTGACCCAGATCTGAGGGATCTCAGATAACTGAATAGAAGAATTCAGTTTTGTACAGGTTTTTGACACTTATTTTCAACTAGAGAGATTTATATCTATAATATGTGTGTGTATATATAGTATATTACATGTATATGCAGTATTTAATATGTTAATGGATATGTAACCTATATCTGTTCCTCAAGGAAGAACTCCTTAGTTACAGCTCTATATTTGGGAATTGTAAACAAAATAAAGCAGAGAAAAAACTAGCACTAAGAATGGTACTAATGGTTCAATATAGAGTCCATAAATAACTCTAATTTTTATGTAACCTTGGTCATCATATCCCAGTTCCCTGATCCACAGTTACTTCATTTGTAAAGCTTCCATGATCTCTTGTCTTTGGTTTAATTCCAAAAAATGAGCATGTTAAAAATATCAAGACTGATACTGGCACATCATTCTATATAAAACAATTAAAGAATAGAATGATTTTTAAGTATTCAACATCTTGTAATTATACTCAACTATATATAAAATCTCTTATTTAAGCTTTGTTTCAGGAAACTTCTTTACAGTATAATATTACTATCAGTTAACCCCTTTACTGGAGAGAGTACAGATGACAGATACAAATGTGAACAGGGTAGACTCAACAGTGAACAGGGTAGAAACATTTCCTATAAACTTGTCCTACTGCTGATCCTGGGTTAGAACCATATTCTGAGATGCTTTATCAATGACCTCGATCACAGCAATCTGTACTGCAATTGTCAAGTACCCTGTGAATTTCCTGAAAGTGACAGTTATTTTATCTGAATAATTTGTGGACAGTCATTGGTGTATGATCTGAGCTCAGTAAGTGTTTGTTGAATAAAAGTCATTTTTCCTCTGAGCTCATATTTGAAATAGGACAGCATTTAAAATTGAAAATTTCAAATCTATAAACATTTTATGGTAGGAAAGAATTTCCATAAAGGAGTTTATCTGTAATTGCTATAAATAACACCATTGCTTTCATTATATTAGTTTAAAAATACAAAAATTCAAAACCAGTGAAATAAAACGTCAAAGTGTATACATATTTAAAACATTCAGACAGATGATTCCGTTCTGTGAGTAAAAAGGTATATCAAGAACATGTTAATCTATCAAAATAAGGACTCTGGTAAAGTAGTTAGATAAAAGCCAAACTGTAAATATCACAAGCTTTGATTTTTTTTTTTTTTAATCAGTAGTCAATTTGAAATTTGTTTTGTAATCTGTTTTGGACAACAAATGACTTCACTTGACTGTAACATATGTAGTTTAATGTAAAATGTAGGTTCAGGAAAATGTAATCCTACAAATGATTAGGTCCTACATAGTTACTGTGGTTGAGTTGTAGAATGGGTAAAATCCTTCATAGTGGGTAAAGTGAAATAGAAATATGATCACTTGGAGATTTCTTCTGTGCAAGAGAAAACCCCAAGCAAAATACAACAAAGCAGAACATAGTAACACTGCCAAGGGAGAACAAAATATTCTTAGTAATTAAAGAGCAAGAGAGATTGTTCCTGTAGTACATGCAGGAAAAGTTCACATGAGTTCATTTTTTATAGTCTCCCTCACTTAAAACAAAAATCAGTGAAAACATTGGGAAGGCCACAAATGTACTGTATGAATTACAGACCTTTATGATGGTCTCATTTGCCCTAATGATAAAACTTAGGGTATATACAAAATCTTTGAAAATGTTTGCCTATAAACTTTCTGTTGTGATCATTTCTTCAGAAAAGGTTTCAAATGGTACAAATCATCAATACTTCAAAATAATAAAAATTTGGAATAAAATTATGACTTTATAGCGTCAGTAAAAATTCTATCAATTCGCATAATAGTTATTGCTACAATACATATTTTACTAGACACTGAAAATTATTTAATGGAGAAGATCTTGCTTCAAAAGGCTTATTACCACATAACAGATTCGTAACTATAGAGAACAGACTAAGGCTTGCCAGAGCCAGGGTGGAGGGACGGGGCGTGGTTGGAGAGGTAGGGGAAAGATGGGTTAAAAGGGTGATGGGCATTAAGGAAGGCACTTGTGATGAGCACTGGGTGTTATCTTTAAGTGATGAATTCCTAAATCCTACTCCTTAAACTAATATTCTACTATATGGTAACTAACTGGAATTAAAATAAAAACTTGAAACAAAATAAAAGGAAAAAAGTTTGCATTTTGCTTGGTATTGGACACATTGAAAAGCAAATGGAAATTAATATTTGTTATACTAATTGCATGTGATGGGAGAAGTATACTGTGCCTTCAGAGCCCTTAGGCAATACCAGTTAATAGAATTAGTAATATACTGTATTAGTTTCCTACTGTGGCTGTAACAAGTTGTCATCAATTTAGTGGCTTAAAACAAACACTTTTTTTACAGCTCTGGAATTAAGTCTAGATGGGTTGCTGGATTTTATTTCTTCTGGAGGAACTAGGAGAGAATCTTCATCTTGCCTCCTGTTTTCTAAAGGCTGCCTGTAATCCTGGACCCATGGCTTCTACCTCTAAAGCCAGTGGTGTAACCTCTTCCAATCTCTACCCCTATAGTTTTCTTTATGACTGAGTTGTCTCTTATTAGGACTTTAGTGATTACATTGGGCCTACCTGAACAGTCCATGGTGCTCTCCTCATCTCCAGATTTTTAACTGAATCAGCAAAATCCCTGTTCCACGTAAAGTAACGTATTCCTGGGTTCTAAGGATTCAGGCATCTTTGGCGATCACTCTGCATGCCCACCTAGGAAAGATCCTACTTTTTTCCTGTAAGTTGAATATAAAATAGACCAATTTCTATTAAGCAAGAAAAACATTCAGTAAATGATCGTGACATCTGATTATCTATTTAGAGAGGAATCCTTCATTTTGGTGTTCATCTCACAAATTGGTCAGATAAAGAATTCTGTGAGACTTTTCAATCTCCAGGGAATGCCGTTGATGCAGATGGGATCATCTACAATGGGAATGGCTTCACTGGAGTTTTATAGTGTCCTCTTCCACAACTGACCACAGCAGTACTTTTTAGGGTAGCAATGGAAATGACAAATTTCTTCAGAAGGGATTTGGCAATATGTATCAAAATTCAACTATGCATGCCATCCTGGTAACTTCACTTTTTTTTTAAAATATATATAGTTTGCTTAATTTTGTAAGAAAACTTTTATGTGTAGTGATAGTTATTCTAATGTCTAATTTAACAGAAGATGATAGAAACAGTATAAAATTTCTAATGGGGGCTTAAGTAAAATATTTAAATCCACTTATTATTTAAATCTTACAATGAGTTTCAACTGTAATAGAACATACTTAAGTGATATAATCAGGATGGAAGGCTCAAATACTAGAGAGTTAAATCATAGTTGAATTCCCATTTTTATCTCCTTTGTCTACCAGTACCCCTACCAAAATGCCATAAAAAATATTAAGCTACTCTACAGAAAGCCACAATTGGTAGGAGTGCAGTAAAAGTTTAATAAGTCGAAGGCAGGTTGTAGATATGTGGTGACTAGCTTGGGAGAGTAGAGGGAAATACAATATGAAGTATATGGGTTTTAAATTGATTTTTATCTCTGCATGATTTCATTCTTGATTCAAAATCTCCAGGTGAGTCTCTGTTTCCAAAGTTTAGGATGGGGAAAACTTAAGAATCATTGGAGAGATGTGGAAGGTCTAATATCTGACTTCCTGTGAGTTCTGCAGCAAGAGGTGTTGCCTTGCCTTACCTACTACCAGTCTTGAGTAGCCAAAAAATAACAAAACTACACTCTGCAGGTCAGGCAATTTTCTATTTTCTCTCTTAGCTATTATCATTTGCTTACCCCCCACCCCCAATCCACCTCTGTTGATCAGAATCCAAAACTTTTAGTCTACAGAAAATTGGTATATCTTTCCTAAAATTATAATGAATTCCCTAAATGAATTTCTATAAGATTCTATATTCTTTTAAAATCTCAATTTGTTTACTTCTGGTTCCATACTTCTGGAGGTGGACGGGAGTATAGCTTTTTGTTCTTCCTCAATATACCATGTTTCTTCTGGTTAAATCTAAAACTAATGTATATATCTGCAGTTTAAGAGGATATGTGAATTCACTGGGAATGGATTTCCTCATTATTTCATTTGAATTACCAAACAATATTTCATATTTGATTCTTAAGAGCACACTTATACAACAAAAGCATTGTCACATGAATAAGATACTGACCCTATTCTTTTCTCATTTTTTTTTTAAGATTTTATTTGTTTGAGAGAGCACAAGCAGGGGGGAGTGGCTGGCAGGGAGAGGGAGAAACAGGATCCCCACTGAGCAGGGAGCCCGATGTAGGGCTCGATCCCGGGACCCCAGGATCATGACTTGAGTCAGAGGCAGACACTTAACTGACTGAGCCACCCAGGTGCCCCATACCGACCCTGTTTTGAAGGAATGCAGTTTCATGAGATAAATACTGAAATCTAATGTTGAATACATAATCTATACTTTATGTACAAATGGATGTGAGTGCATAAAACAAATAATTCACCTTGAGAGGTTTTCATGCAGAATAGGTCATTAAATTGATCCTAGAAAAATTGAATGAATACCATCAAATCTGGAAAGCTTAATATTAGTACCAGAAGAATTGGCATGTACAAAATCAGACATAGATGAAAGAATCTTTTCCGGAAACATAATAGCTAAAAGAAACTCAGTGTTTTGGGGACCTTAGTGTAATAGTTCTAAAAATATTTTGGAAAAGTGCTGAGTTCTGAGTTTTACTTTCTTGCCAGCCATTTAACCTCTCTGCTGTTCCTTGAATACAGGTTTCATTTTTTTTCTTTTTTTTTTTTCTGGTTTCTATCTCTTTAGTGCAACTCTAATAGCCACATTCAAACTCACATGGGTGAGTGCACTAATAACAAGAATGACTGAGTTTATGAACATCTGACAAATCTCTTCACAAAAATTCACTCCTATAACTCAGCAGACAGGTGGTTATTTGAGTGAAAGAAAATGAAGAGGCTGTGTCTAAAATAAGTTTATAGTCAATTAAAACCTCAGAGAAAGGAAAAAATGTACTCTTTAGCAAGTACTGCTTTCAGAATAAAAGGTGATCTCACTGCTCTGAAAATGTCAGTAAAATGTCTTTACTCATATAATTGAAAAATGGTTTCCAACAGTGTTCTCCCTGTAATCCAACATGGTAGCACAGTATAATTATTTTATTAATATAATTATTCAGTGGATTTTATTTACTACTGTCAGATTCTGTTGGCCTTCCTTTCAATTGGGTCTTTTCCTTCACAAACTTGTTATAATAATTACATTATTGTAATATATATATATACAGTTTCCTAATAAATAGAAATAGCTCTCCAAGTAAAAGCGTTTTGTGTGTTGCCTAAATTTGATCACAGCAGTCTGTTTTCCTTGGTATCCATTTTCCATGTTCTATAGAAGGTCAGTCTTGAATCATAGCTCCAACTGTACAAGTCATTTCTATCAATAATGGTATATAAATTTGGTATGAATGCTTGTGTGTGTTCAATAGAAAAGCTTGTGAATGCATAAGTTGTTGGCTATATCTCTTTGCAGAAGGTACTTTATGCAGAATGATACTATTGTGACAAACAGGTAAAATAACCTAGTAATCCAGGATGAGAATTGCCTCAGTTACCTGAAAACATTGCTTCTGATAAGCTATAATCCCTTTTACATTTAACTTAATTGATGATCAAAAGCCAGTACAATGAGAATGCTCTAAATATTTAAAACTAAAGTATCTCATCATTAGAATTATTACCAGATTTAAATAATACATTTTAATCTGTTGCTCATTATTCTAGGCAATTCAGTATCAGAAAGCATTGAACACAGGAAGGCAGGTACTAATTTTATTCCCATAGTCAAAATTTAAGACATGGTAATATGGATTTTCCTGAGAATGTATAGGGGAAAAAAGCCCAAAAAAACAACCATTGGAGTTTCTAAATAATGGATAGGAATATAGTCTTTGTTTAAAAAAAAAAAGTATGAACGTGGTAACCGTCCTATATAAAACAAATGTCAGATGATATAACCTTTTCATTCTCCCTAATAGCTTGCTAGAGCTAACAGAATACTCCAGACTAGGTGAGTTAAACAACAAAATAATTTTTCACTCTTCAGAGGATGCAAGTCCAAGATTAAGGTGTCTGCAGGGTTGGTTTCTCCAGAGGGCTCTTTCCTTGCTTTGTAGAAGATAACCATCTTGCTGTGTCTTCATATGAACTTTTCTCTGTTTGAGTCCCTCCTAGTGCCTCTTTTTATGGGGTCAGTAGTCCTGTTGGTAGGACCTACCCTTATTACCTCATTTAACTTTAGTTACCTCTTTAAAGGCCCCATCTTCAGACATAGTGATTCAGCTTATTAATTTGGCGTATACAATTCAATCATAACATTGCCCCTTCTGAGTAATTTATTTTTACCCCATACCTATTTTCATAGCTTTAGATCTGGTTACTCTGCAAGGTGTGATCAACTTCAATACGATGATAATAGATGTATTTCTTTATTAAAGACCCTGAAATAGCAACTTCTATGTGTTCAGGTTGAAGACTGGTAAGATAGTCCTTTCTAATATTGTTTCAGATGATAAGAAATTAAGTTGGCAAATCAATTATTATGACATTAGTGAATGCCTGAATTTATATATTAGGGATAATGTTTAATAAAATAAGCATCTCTGATTTCAGATTGAATATTTAAACAGGATAAATCATATGGATTTGTGTACTGTTACAGCATATCAAGTGCTGAAAAAGTATTTTAAATATTTTAAACATTAATATGCTTGACTCTTACTACTTTTTTTTTTTTGAGGATTTTATTTATTTATTCGACAGAGAGGGAGAGTGAGAGAGGGAACACAAGCAGGGGGAGTGAGAGAGGGAGAAGCAGGCTCCCCGCTGAGCAGGGAGCCTGATATGGGGTTTGATCCCACGACGCTGGGATCATGACCTGAGCTGAAGGCAGATGCTTAATGACTAAAGGCACTCCTTCCTTAGTGCTTTTAAGTGATCTACACTTTAATGCTTTCAAATAACAAAATAAATATCTGTCAAGGATTCATTTTATAAGAAATTTACATGACCAAAATCTATTAAAGTTCTAGGAATATATTTCAAACAAGTTTAGTTTCTTGCTAATCTAAATCTTTTATTCAACAAGTGTCTACTGACATCCCAGATACTGATAGGACTATGGAACTTAGAACTGTAACTAGCATCGAAGGGTCATGGTCCTTGGTGAGTTTGTAATCTGGTAGGAAGACACAGATAATTAACAATAAACCGTGAATAAGTAAGCATATGCTAAATAAAAATGTGAAGAACACTAAAAAAATCAGCATTGTGGAAGGGTAATATAGCTTTGAAAACTTGAAATTTTGAATATGGAGGGAAGAATAGGTCTTATTGAAGGAGCTATAATAGAGTGAGATTGTAATAGATGTTAAATTAGACATGCAGTATTCTGGCATGGGGAATAACCAATACAATTGTCTGGAATATTTGAGAAAAGGAAGGAAGTAGTTTTGGCAAAATTGAGTGCCGAGATGGGAAAGTAGTAAAAGATGGGTTCAGAGAGAGAACTTAGTATTTACCTGATAGAATCTGGTAAAGTCTATATTTTTAGAAATTTTATTGATCAATCCCATTGAGAACAGGAAACTTGCTTTGAATCTTTCACTTTTTGTATTTTGTTAAGTTACATAAGCTATATAGCAAGCAGAACCCTGTATTTGGAAATAAGATCTAGATGCATTAAGCATTTTAATAACATAAGACTGTCAAAATATTGGACTTCTTGGGTTTTATTTTTTTTTGTATGTTTGCAGTTTTTCATGTTTCTCACCAAGTCATGCTTTTACTTAGAATCCAAAAAAAAAAAAGTGAAATTGATAGTATAGTAGATACATGGTATATTCACTTAAAGTCGAGAACAACATCATTAGCCTTTGGGCGACATACTCTCTAGTAGGTCATATTTTGCCTCACACAATGTAATGTAGAAACTAGCAACATTAAGCTCAATTTCCTAGGCCTCATATGGCTGAGTATTTTTGTTTTCCCTTTTGTTTTTGACGGGACCTCAGGTGCAGAGGATTGGTTTAATTATTCTATTCATGGCACATTATCCTCATGGTTCTGTGCAAGGCCTCACTTATTTTTTCTATTTTACCACTATTTATTTCTGTATTACCTGCTATGTCCTCAACATTATGCATTTTCCATTTAATACAAAGTAAGGAGCAATTATAGAATGGTAACTCAGTTGTGTACCTATTCAAATTGAGTAATTAAAGGATTTGATTTCCAAAGATCCATATTTTTCTCTGAAATCTGTGGTGAATTAAAATCAGTTCAATAGTTTAATGAAATGGAGCTGAAAAGTAATGCAAATGTATTATGTCCTCTGTCAAAATAAACAAAATGATTAGGCCAGTTTCTTCTACTACTATGCCAAACAGGTATTGAAACTGTAATTTTGCAGAGAAAAAGACACTGGATTTGAGTAATTTGCCAGTGGATTTCATTAATGTATAGACATAAAAGTATCCAGTTACTATCCATTCTCCATGTCCATGGTATGTTATCTGCTTTGAATTTTCCAGATGACTAGTTAAATAATTGTCATTTAAACATTATTTAGCTCTTCCCTTTAACACCAAAAACAAAACAAAACCTGATAGGATTTCACTTATTTATGCATGGTTTATAAAGTACAAAATTCAAATTATGTTCTGTTCTATTAAAAATCCTTCCCCCAGAAAGTAGATTTCAGTACAGACAATGGAGCAATTGCTTGCTTAAACAAGTATTGGTAATTATCCGAGGTCTATTCTTTTGTACAATAAGAAAAAAATGCATAAATCATAACACCATCCAGTTATATGATATTTAGTGAACTTAAAGTAAGCATTTATACCTTATTTGGCAAAGAGGAATTGCCACATGGGAGGTTGAGCTGAACTGTTTCACACACATACCCACCCACACACACATACCCACACCCGCCCACACACACATACCCACCCACACACACATACCCACAGGTTTTCCTAGAGTGCAAACAGACTTCATAGTTGAGCTTTAATCTTTCTTATATGAAAAGTGAGAAACAATCTGGTTAGGAAAAAAAGATTATCTGTAAATTGTTTTAGTTCTACTTTGGTTTTTAGAGCAGGAAAAAAATTTGGATATCAGATTTTCTGGCTCAACCTTCTCCCTGTACAATTGTGGGAATGGGTTAAATGATTTGTTCGATGACATTATTTGAAAAAAAAATGGAGAATTATTTACTTGTAAGACTCCTACCACCAGTTTGGATCCTTGGACTTTAGACTGTTGTTTTTTTTTTTTTTTTCCATCATTGATTGATCTTAAATCTATAATAGAACTCTTAAAATACCATAAGGAAACTAGTGTGACAGGGTATACAGGATAGTTTGAAGAAGCATAAAGAGATTAACTAATAGACCATGGTAGATGAAGAAAGGACAATGGGAAAATGGAAATAGAAGGTGCTTGAAGCCCAGAGCTTGGTTAGCATGTTGAGAGTTAAGGACCTAGAAAGTCAAAATTGTCAAAATATTGCTTTAAAAAGGTAAAAGACGACTGATTGCTATGCTTGCAAAAGGAAAATTTTAATAGGACTGACACTATTGAAACAAGAGCTTGAATAATGAGATCCATTTGTTGACAGGGAACTCTGTGCTTATATGCTTTGCACATATAAGAAGTAAATGCTAGAGATGAATTAAAACCAATACTTCCCAATAATTCCAGAACTTTACTGCCTTCATTAAGTGGTCAGATTCTCCAAAACTTTTAAGATAAAAACCATGAAAACTGTCTCATGATTTCAACAAGAGTAAGATTGCACAAGGTATAGAATGTTCCCATACAGAATAATCAGATCAGCTGACATAGCAAAATAGTTTTAGTTTATAAATAATTGAATATCAGTGGTTTAGTCAACACACTTGTTATGTTTTTTAAAGAAATAGTTGTGTTCTTTATAATTTAACAAATAGTAATTTTAGTCCATCTTTTTAGGATTGTTATCCTTTCTGGAGAAATTTAGAGATCCCTCTTATGGGGAAAAAGAGCTGAAAATCCAAGGAAATTAAGAAGCCAATACTAGTAATTTTCCAAACTAACAAATGCAAGCCAATTCTATACAAATAACTAAGCTTGTTTGCCTCCGTGACGGTGGGAAAATGGGAAATAGACAAGCTTCTGTACTCCTTTAACATCAGGGAAGACTTCTTATGTTAACATCTTTTTTAAACATTTGGGTATAAACATCTGGTTACTTTAGGAAATTAGGCAAAAAATTTAAAAGAAGAATCACGAACTTTTAGATAGCGAGATTTAAACTGAAATGAAATTAGTTTATTTAAAGAACATTGTTATACTTTTTAGTGGAGAAACCTGGCAACAGATTATCCAAATGTGTTTGGTGGAAATCAGATACGTACTTGGCTCTGTCTACAGTTCCTTCTGGTTGCTGACAAGTGTATCAGGAATAGTAGACCACCTGCAGAAGTCACCATACTGAAGTTTATGATTATATTCTAAAAACAATATACATAGAACATGTAATATTTATATCACTTTGGGAAACTGAACAGGAACTGTTCTTTGGTGGGAAGAACAAGGGCTATTTTTTTTTTTTACATTTAGAATTCAGCTCACAAATATTTTTGAATTAACATTTTTAGACTATATTTTGATTTATTGAAAAGTTGTAAAGGTAATACAGGAGGTATTGACCCTCCTCTTACTTCTTTTTAACATTTTTACCCTTCACGGTGCATTTGTCAAAACTAAAACTCCTACTAGTATCCTATCATTAGGTAACTCCAGACTTTATTTGGAGTTTAGCAATGTTTTCATCAAGTTCCTCTTTCTGTTCAAGGATCCGATTCACTATGACAGTTTCTCTGCCTTTATTTTCCATGACCTTGGTAGGCTTGAAGAGTAATGGCCAAATATTTTGTGGAATGTCCTCTAACTTGGGCTCCTGTGATGTTTTTCTCATGATTAAAGTTACGGATTTTTGGAAATACTATTGGAGTTGAAATGCCCTACTGCTCAATTTATATCAGATGGACATGGTATCCATATACTGTAATTGGTGATGTTAAGCTTTATCACTTGGAAAATGTGTTGCCAGGTTTCTCCATTAACAAGTATAATGATGTTCCTTGCATCTACTCTGTTCTTTGATATAAAGCCTAGCTTATCCTCTACTACATTTATTTGGAATTCTTTTGTAAAACAGATTATACAGTTTTTAAAACAACTCAGAAATACAAATTTCATTCTAAGGATTCCTGTATTACAAATAATGAATATTAACATATTTTTCATGATTGTCTTTTGTCAAAATATAAAACCATACAAGTAAGGTTGAATTTCCCCTATGTTTATATTTTCAAAATTTTTCCTCCCTACTATATTTGAGTCTGCCACCTTAAGGAAGTGGTCATACATACAATATTCCATGATTTTATTTCTACATGTAGTCCTTAAAAAATCATATATGTGTTTTTTCAGGCAAACTTTTAAATTTTTCTTTAATCTTGTAATATTTTTATTTTTTTTTTTTTAGGATTTTATTTATTTATTTGACATAGAGAGAGAGAGAGTGATCACAATTAGGCAGGCAGAGAGAGAGGGAGACGCGGGTTCCCCGCTGAGCAGTCTGATGCAGGGCTTAATCCCAGGACCCTGAGATCATGACCTGAGCTGAAGGCAGAGGCTTAACCCACTGAGCCATGCAGGCACCCCTAATCTTTTTATGCTTTACCATTACTTTGAGATATGTCCATATTTGTGTCAATAGATTATTAACTGCTGTGTTTTATATTTTGAATGACATTTTATCCCCTTTAATTATTAATAGACTTTGGGTTGCTTTTCATTTTGAGGCCATTACAAATATCACTTAGTGAATAGACTTATAAATCTCTTTTGTCATTTGGAGAAATTCATTATAGAGAAGTAACTTTTCAACTGTAGCTGTATGTTAGAATCCCCTGGGTAATTAAAAAACAAAACAAAAAAACTCACTGCCTGGGTTGGACCCCAGATTCTTCCTGAAGTGGCAGATCCTGTGTATATCCTGTATATATGGTTGTGTATTTCCTTAAAACTCCCAAGAGCTCCAATGTATAGAGAGCAATAAAACTATTATTCTTATACATGTGTAGAAATAGCCTTGTGTGGTATTTCTTTTAACTATATTAGATCTCTCTGTTAAAAGTGGTTGTACCATCACTCTATGTGATTTTAGTCCCCCTGAAATCCTTAACACTTGAAAGTGAAAGATTTCTTCCTCAAAAGTTTATTCCATTTTTTAGTATGTTCTGATTCCAATCTCATTGCTCCATGGCCATTGATTCAATGTAATTTTGTCTCTGTTTTATGATAGAAATACTATCAATATGAATCCAACACCAGTTTTATTAGCTTCAAAGGACACAGAATGGCAATTTAGTGCTTAGCCAGACACCAGTTACACCAAGACATCTTGCCACATCTCAAGTGTGGTTGTAAGGCATTTCTACCTTATTTCAGGATGCCTTAGTTATAAAACATGAAGTGGGAAGTTCCCTTATATTTCTGATAAATCTTTTATACTTGGCACTTAACCAAGTGGTTAAGTGCTACCAACTCTCACCACTGCCAATATGGAGGAAAATTTTTGTCAAGAATTTCACAGCAAACCATCCTATCAACTCAATATTGCACACTTACACTTTATTTAGTTATTTAGTTAGCTAGTTAATTTCTTTGAGAGAGTATGAGCAGGAGGAAGGGGATACAAGCAAGACTCCCCAATGAGCAGACTCTGATACCATGACCTGAGCCGAAGTCAAGGGTTGGACACTTAACCAAGTCACCCCAGGCACTCCCACATTTACTTTCAACTGTGATATTTTGGAGAACAGTGTTTAGGGAGGGTAGATTCAGGCTTGTATTAGATTCCATGAGTCTCGGTGAGGGCTCATAACAGTTGTTAACATTTCACCCAAATTAATGAAATTGCATATGTTTTCCTTATTTTTTTTAGTCCTTCACATTTACTTGCTGTAAATTACTTATTCATAGCCTTTTCCCTTTTAGTCTGTCTTTATCTTATTGGCTTGTGGAAATTCAAAAAATTCTGAATGCTAACTTTGTTACACGTTACAATATTTTCCCTCTTTATCAAATGCTTTTTTTTTGTATTAGCTAGTATTTTAAAGCTAGAAGGTGTGAAATATACTTAAACATGCATGAAACATATATGTATGTGCATGCACAAAACATATGTAGTTATAGACATGCATGTTTATATAAAACTGAAATGAGTTATTCTACAGTTGAGTAAACTTAGAAATATGTATTGCCTGGAGATCCAAAATAGTTAAGGGATGGTATCAAAAAAGTTAACATTTATGATCAAAATCCAGGTTAGGGAATGAATTGTAAGTGGTTGTGACTCAAGACACATATTTAATTTGTGTTAACTAAAAGGTTTTAAAGATTCTGATATCCCATGTTTCCAATATTTACTTCCATTACTTTATTCCTTCCTTATCCCATCATAAAATATATAAAGCAAAAGCAGGCACAGTGAAATGGCAAGAATGATTTTTAGGCATCTATAGACCAGAATAGGACTCACTTTCTATGTCTTAATTACATAACATATGGTTTTAAGCTATCAAATTACATGACATGAAAATGGACTATGCCTGTCCCTTTTGATTTGCGTGATTTTCCTGAGGCAATGGTGTAGCAGAGTCAACCTGTTGGACCCGATCACCAAACCATGGGGATGAATGATACCTTTAAAATTCGAAAAGCTTGAGAAGTTTTGTATTAACTTTTAAATATTACATAGAATGCCAATTCTGGTTCTAGACTTTTGTTGTTGGAAATTTTTACTTCTTACCTTAAATTATTATGAGCTATCATCAATAACCTTCAAATTATGTAATAATCTTGTCCAGAAACAATGCTGACTACAGCTTAGTAGCACAGGCTGGGAGGATAGAGATGGCTAAGTGAGAGCAGCAAAGTTGTGAAAGAGCTTGAAGTAAAATCAGAGTATATTTTAAAAAAATAAGGCAAAACCAAACAAAAACTTGTATAGCAATAATTGCATTTGGGAGTTTTCTTCATGCTTTCTTTAGTGACATTTTGAAATACGTTATTTCAACTAGTATTTTTTAGTGTTTACTTTTCAATTTTGGGATGTCACTTGTTATTTTCTTGAGTTAAAATAACACAGAGATAGGGAAAGAAGTGGCTAAGAGGCCAAGACAAAAGCCAAAGTCTTTTCGGAATAGACATTCCGAAAGGGAGGAGTGAAGTAAAGCCAACAAACGCACGGGACTAAATTTACTGCATTGCTCACAGTAGGCTTTGATTTGAGGCTGCTTCATTTTCTACCAAAGGCTTTCGGGATGGACCAGTGAACACTAGGCAGTGCAGGACTATCGCTTTTATTTTTTAAGGCAAATCTACTCTTTGTAAAGTTGGAAAAATATGGCAGAAAAAGGATTAGATAAATGAAACACGTGTTATGGCCACATTTGAAAAGTTGATCTATTACCACCTACAGAAGAAATCCTAAAACTGTTCCCACTGAACTTCAGTTACTGACTCCAGGAAAATTAACGCACTGTCTGTAGTCATGTGCACAGTGGTTTTAAAAATAAGCAAAGGTAAATCAAACAGGAATTGCGTGTAGTATCAACTGTCAAAAGGAATTTAAGGACCGACTGGATTCCTGAGATGATAGGATAAGGAACCAGTCATTCTGTGGATTGTGAGGGGGTGGGAGGAAGGAATGGAGAAAAAAAAAAAAAAAGACAATCCTTAGTTTTTCTTCAATGAATTATTGATCTGTTTAAATTCTACTTTTAAAATTCATTATCTCTGAATACTGATAAATCACAAATCAAACGTGAAATAGGTGCCCACATTCCTTAATACTGTAGTAATTTACAGTTAAAGTTACACAATTGTTAATCAGCTTACATTCCTCTTATAATCACTTACTGTTAAATTCATGCTCATCATCCCTTGCTAGAAACGTTGCAGGGAAAGAGAAGGGAGGAAATATAGAAGGGCAACTTTTGAATACCTGCTGTGTCTCATGTTACCATATATAAGCTTCATATCCTCAAAAAAAAAAAAAAACCCAAAATGGCTATTATCATTTTAATGATGGAGACATGGAAATTTAAATCATTTATATAAATGCCTGAGGCTAGTAAGCAGCAGTCAGAATTTGATAAACTGTTGAATTCCAAAAACATTTTCTACCTATGCTATATCCTCTTTCATTTGAGTTAAAAGAAACAGGAACTGTGTATTATTTGACTCAATCTATTGTCTGTATCCATACCTATAATCTGTAGATGGGTTGAAATGCATGAAAGCAAAATTCCTTAATTTGCCCAAGAACTATAAACTAGGAATCTATCTTTTTCTACATCTCTCCCCCCTTTCCCTGTTAACTAGAGTCTAATACATACTAAATATTTAATATGAAAATAAACAGATGTGAACTATAATTGTATGCGTAATGAATCCATAAACCCCCCAAATATTAAATATACTCCTATAAAATTTAATAAAAAAATTCATGGACATAAAAGACTTTTCTCAGTTATGTTAAAACTAAAATCTTGATACACATGACTTCTGTGAATTAATATACTACTCCAAGGAGAAATATATGAATTGAGAAAACCAAAATTGAAACTTGAGGTAAAGATTTTGTTCTTCCCATTCTATTAAAACTAATGGAAGAAACAGCAATGGAGTTAACCTCAAAATTTATCCTTCTAAATATACAAAAATAAAAAGCCAAAGAATAAATAGGATATAGTGATATAACAAAGTACTCATTCAAGTAAATAGAAAAACAAAACAAAAAGCTAATTGGAAAAATTGAGTAAATGGGATAAGTTTAACATCAAATCATTAATTAAAACCAGTATGTCCAAATTCTGAACTGATGACTTATAAATTCTAATCACTAAAGGAAAAAAAAATAATGTGGTCAGAAAGAACTCCTGTGGTGATGTGAGAGAAAGTCACTTGAAGGAAAAATATTGAGCTGTATATATCACAAGCATCATTTGTGTTTAACTCTTTGCCTAGATCATTTGACTTCTAGGAGTTTATCTTTAATCTTGATGCTTAATCTTGAATGTAAATCTTTATGTGCAAGATTCTCATCACTGTTAATGTTAGAATGGGAGCATGGTTTATTGAACTGCATTATGTAGAAATAAGAGGCATGGTTATAAAGACTCATTGTGGCAATGCTTAAATGAGTAAATGAACATGATACATAATGCTATGTGACTTTATATTTCAAAAGTTATATACTACAGGGTGCCTGGGGGTTCAGTCCATTAAGCGTCTGCCTTCAGCTCAGATCATGATCTCAGGAAGCCTGAGTCTCCCTCTGCCTGCTGCTCTTCCTGCTTGTGTTCTCTCCTGTTCTGTCAAATAATTAAAATATTTAAAAAAAGTTATATACTACAAAAGAGGTGGATTAAATATGGTAACCCTTGTGGCTTTTTTGGGTCAGATTATGATTCTCATTTTACTTTTATACTGTATATATTCAATGTTGGACAAACTATTTTTATAATCAGAAGCCTATCTAAAAGCAATTTCATAATCTCATTTTGATTTTTTTTTTTTTTTTTTGGCAAGCATGCTTTTAGATTTTTTCTTCTGTTAATGGGACTAAGTGGGAAACCTCAGGTATCTTTTAATCTTTGTTGCTGCTCAACCCCATCGTGCAGTCAGTTGCCAGGACACTTTAATTCAAGCTCTAAATACCTTTTAAATTCTGTGCTCCCTGCTTTCTACTCCCACTGCTATTGCTTTGGTTCAGTATATTCTTGGTTTTCTGTAGGAATGTTAAAATAGCCACCCAACTGGTTTCCTTTGTTCCAGTCCAGCTCTACCTCCTGCCTTTCCTTCAATTCCTCTTCCTAGCCACTGCCAGAAGGATCTTTCTACAACACAAATTCTGGTCATGTAGTTTTCCTGATTAAAAAAACAAAAGACCTTACAGCTTTCCATTTCTTGAAAGATCAGACACTTTACCATGTCACTTGAACTTTCAAAAAATGGGCTTCATTTTCCTTATTTCTTTTAACCCTAACCCCAGTACACATGCATATAGGCGTATGTGCACATATGTACACCCATTGTATACTTAACAGAAGGTCTAGTTACACTATTTGCCATTTTCAAACACTTGATGAATTTTTATTTGTGTATACTTTTTTTTTTCCCCCTTTAACATGTTCTAGTCTTAGTTTGGCAAAAACCTTCCACATTTTTCACAGTGTGGTTTAAAAATGGCCTTTCCATACCACACACAAATATTAAGCACATTTGTCAATGCTCCTAGAGTGTTCTCTGGGCAGCTAATATTTCACACTAATAAACTGTTCTTTGCTCATCTTTACCATCAATGGCTAGCTCTATGATTAGTACCCAGGAGGCAGAGGCTATATCTCATTTATTTCTGTATCTTTTTATCCTGAACTGCATATAGCATGTAGTAGATACTCAACGATTTTGTGAGTTAAATCTAAGTGCCATTAGGCAATACCTCAATGATACATAAAGATTTTATAAAAACTCCTCTGGTGAAGATTGTTGCCATACATCTGTTATGTGAACTGATACTTTATGCTCTTAGCCTTTCTTTCATTATTTGACACACAGCAGTCTGCCTTTCAGTCCCACAATGTGAGTGATGCTATTCTCCCTAGGATCTCCAGTCAGACATTGCTGAATCCAATGATCCCATTTACTTTGTTTTTGATGAATTAATTTCTATTAGTTTTATAGCCATATTTTCTTACTTGAACATGCTTCAGGGTTTGAGTTTCTCCAATGATAATTTTTGAAGCTTTCCTCCCCTGGGTGATTCCTACCTCTCTGGTGCTGGTATTTTTCTAATGCTCTGGCCATTACTGTCTCTGTCCTGAGGATTTCATTTTTCATTTCTGTTGTTAAATGTTGGTTATCATTTGCACTTGTCTTCTGTGTGCTCATTCCTCATCTTTAGTATGGCCCCTTTCTAATCCTCAATGTTGCATGTCTAAAAATTTTTATAAAGTAAAAATTTTATTGTTTTGGCTCCCTATTTATAAACCTTAATGGCGACCATAAATTTGGTCATGTAAACATATTTATTTTATGTGTTCCAATGGAGGATGAATAACAATCAGGCATCTGCACTTAAGAGTTGGCTTAGTATTCAGTCTGAGAATTCCCTCAATCACCATACATCATTGCATGAACCCCCAGCATTCTTGATCTTTCTTCCTTTTTTCCCCTTTTATTTCACAGTATCTAATATACTCTGGATTTTACTCTTCTCACCTTTCCTATATCCTTGCACTATAATTCCCACGAAGAAAGGATTCTTTATCTTTTCCAACCGGTTTTGTTCACTGTACTGAAGATTCTGCAGCAGTTCCTGGCACATACTATGTGCTCAGTTAGCATCTTTTGAAGAGTAAATCTGAATGTTAAACTTTTTACCTTCATTCTTAAACTTATGAAGTTAATATTGGTTCTTCTGTACCTAATCTTTCTTGACAATATTTTGTAAAAAATTAACCCAAGGCAGTTTTTATTGCTATTAATGAGTTTCCCTAGAGATTGGGTTTCTTAAAGCTGAGGATCTGCTCTATAATTTCCTTATACCAACTGTGATTCCTGATAGCCCAGATTTGGTGTTCCTTCTGCTTGGCTAACCTCGTCACTTATCTGCTCTTGCCAGCTTTTCTTCCATTACCATGGCTATGCTAATCTACACTCCATCCCTCTCTCTCTCTTTCTCTCTCTCTCTGGATGGCTGGGCTTAGAACAAAACTTTTGGGTTCCTGTTCTAACAGTATTACTTATGGCTATTAAAGTGTTACTTCTTTTCTTAATAAGAACAACAGGTTAAGAAAGTTAAAGAGGTAGTATAAACAATAAAGGGGATTAGGTTGTTGGGTGATGAATTCACAGGGAGACAAATAAACTTCCTTCATGTGAATCATGAATGATTCAAAGAATACTATAGCAATTTATAACTTATTTTTCATGTTGAAGGAAAATAAACATTCATATTGATAAGAGAGCATATGTTCTGATAGTACTAAAGTAAGACATGACAATTTAAAAAGTTTGTAAAACCAATAAATGAGACCTAGAAACAGGGAGAAATCTCTTAACATTTCTCAGCAAATATTGGATAAATACAAAAACAAGAATAGAGATAAAAAATCAACCACCTCCACCAAGGCTGGGACTTTTCAAAGAGGAATGTAGATGACAGTTTGATCTGCTTGAGAACTACAGAATGAGCTATTTTAAATGTTCAATCCAAAAATTAAGATGCCAGTTACATAGCTTTCCTCAGTGTCCAATTAAATCCTCTTGAATCCTGTTCCATGTTATTTGGTGCCTGGAGATCTTCCATTCACCCTGCAGATTAGAGTAGGGAGGGCAATGAAGAATGTTTTGAGCCTCTTTAAAGTTCTAAATCTCTGCCTCTATAAAATTGTATCAGTGAAGACAGCATCAGATTCCCCCAGTGTGTTCCCATTCTGCTGCTGATGGTTCCAGGTAAGACCCAAATCTTCCCCCTGATTTCCCTTGGAAAGTATCAGTTTCCACATACATGTGTGTGTATGGGTAGAATTGAGGTTGGGGCATCTACAGACCTAGCCATTAGTATTTTGCTGGACTTCTTTTCTTCCTGTGACTACAACCTTCACATATTTTCTGGAACCTGATCTTTTTGAAGATTTCTCAAACTCCACAGTCTTCATTTCACATAGCAGTGTAACTTTCCACTCCTACTCAGTATGGTTGCTCACGATTGTGTATTCCTGAACTCATCAATGTAGTGTACTGTTAATGAATCATTGACTACAGGACCAAAATAACAAAAATTTAAAATGTTTACTTTTCCATTTCCAATATGCCTGAGGGAAAAAGAATAAACAGATTTTTTAAATCATTTCTTCTTAAAGATTTTATTTATTTGAGAGAGAGAGAGAGAGAGAGAGAGAGCACAAGAGGGGGAAGATCAGAGGGAGAAGCAGACTCCCTGCTGAGCAGGGAACCCAATGCAGGACTCTGTCCTGGGACTCCAGGATCATGACCTGAGCTGAAGGCAGTAGCTCAACGAACTGAGCCACCCAGGGGCCCCAGATTTTTTTATCATTAAACCTATTATAGCATCCCTCTTAGATAGCAAGAGTAGCTATATTTAGCTTTTTAGTTTTCTTTTCCAGAAGTTCTCATATTTGACAAAGATGCATTCCTAATAATAATTACAGCTAGAGAAGTCATCAAGCACTTCCTTTGGGCCAGCAGCTGCTAAGTGCACTATTTCCATAAGTATAACTAATGGACATTTACAAAAGTGGAAACAGAACTAAAGATATTAAGTTTCACCTAGCTATTCACTATTCTAATCACGATCCAAACCCATGTAATCTGATCCTCCAGTATTTATTACCATCACACTGTGTCGCTCTTGCTGGGTGAGGATAAACATGGGGATGATCACTTGAAATCACTATTCACGACGGGTTTTAAAACTCTTGATGTTCCCAATCTTGTTCTTTTAGCCATGTTCCCTGTACAGTGAGCATGTAATTGCTGAAATCCTAGGTTTGCGAGCATCTCCCATTCAGTAAGGATGAAGTTTAATTCTGTCTGTGTTCAGTCTGGTAAAATATGAAAGTGGAATTTAACCCACTTTCTTCCTTTCTTAAAATATCACTATGGATCCCTGTTCTCTGTACCTTCCTCTCATGGTATTGCTGTGCCTTCCATTCTTTAATGCAGTATGTAAATTACAAGTTTTAGGGTAGGAAGATCTATGATTTAGAACAATGTTGTAAGACAAGGAAAATAAAGATAAGTTGTTGTAATTGTCGAACCAAGAAAAGGTGTGTAAGACATTCAGCAATAGATAAACCAATACTTTATACTGTGATTTGTTTGAGCTGGAAAAAGCTCAAGATTTGTGATCCTTAAGGTGTGCTGGCCCTTCTTACGTGTTTACTTTTTCCTCCATTAGTATTAATTTCTCTTTTTAAGTCTCGGACCAGGAACACTTAAAGTTCTTGCTAACAACAACAAAAAACAAGCTTGCTAAACAGGCAAGTATTGGCTAAGTAACACAGTCTATTTTTTCTTTTTCTTTTTTTCTGTCACTGTGGTTTTATATCATCCTCCAGTTGAAAGCAAAATTCAACTACTTTTGACTGTGTGGTTCATGAATACACAGAAATCAACATTGATCTGAACACACTTTTTTCCCTGTTACCCAGACTTACTCTGATCAATTTGAAAATTTTCCTGTTTACATTAAAGAACTTTATTTGATTTTTATACTAACATTTAAAAATTTAAAAATTATTAGGCAAAGCTGTAGTTCATTTATATTACGTTCTTACTGATTTTCATTTTTAACAATAAATTACATATCTCGGTAGACTAAAAGGAAGGTGAGAATTCTAGGCATAAGAATGACAACCCCAGGTCAGAATTACCATTTTCTAGCTGTGTGTCTGTGGGCAAGCCACTTCATGAGTCAGTCATTTTTCATTTCTAAAATGGGCTTAATTATGCCTCCCTCAAAAGTTTGTTCTGACCAATGAGACAGAAGAAGTGAAAGTGCTTCTTTATAAATAGCTAAGTGCCTGGTAATGTTACATAATTACTTAAAAATGCTTTATGTTTATAGAATGTAATACATATTTTATATTTTATGTATATTTAAAAATACGAATGTGTAAGTCCTATGCAAGTTTAAGATATAGATCACTCTGATGCATATAACATTTAACATTAATGTTAACAGTTAACATTAATGCTTAAATTAATATATAGTTAAAAAGACTTTAAGTCTATAATTTCACTCTTGATAATGGTTTTGAGTTGAATTATGTTATTGTTCCCCTTATGTGAGAGAATAACATAGTTTACTATCACAGATACTCAATTTGAAACTTAGATGTGGCTGATACAGTTAATTTGGAGACAATATTTGCTGAGAGGAACACAAGATAATTTATTACTATAATCAGTACTATTGAGTTGGAAGCTTTCAGGATATTCAAAAGGTAGTGATAACTAAATATTTAAAAATCTAGCCTATCTAGTGGCTTATGATTCAGGGTGCTTAGACACTTAAAGCTTATCTGATGAACCTAACAAAGGGGCTGACTTCCTTTCAGGAGCTTTGAACATCATAACAATTCTGATTCTATGTCTGTGCTACCTGCCACCTGCTTCAACTTCAATTTCTCTTGATTGCTGGACATCTAATTTTATCTTGTAAGATTTTGTTTTGTTTTTTAGTTATTTTTAAACAAGGTTCCATGCCTTGTTGGGCGGCCAGCATGGGGCTTGAACTCACAACTGTGAGATCGAGACCTGAGCTCAGATCGAGAGTTGGAAGCTTAGCTGACTGAGCCATCCAGGTGCTCCTGTCGCATATGTTTTTTTGTTATTTTTTTTTAAAGATTTTATTTATTTATTTGACAGAGATCACAAGTAGGCAGAGAGGCAGGCAGATAGAGGAGGAAGCAGGCTCCGCGCGGAGCAGAGAGCCCAATGTGGAGCTCAATCCCAGGACCCTGGGATCATGACCTAAGCTGAAGGCAGAGGCTTTAGCCCAATGAGCCACCCAGGCGCCCTCGCATAAGTTTTTAGTGGACATTACTGCAATAATCTAGGACTTGAAATCTTACTATCTTAGGCAACTAATGGCAACCCCTTTTGTTTTGGGTAGTAATAGTAAGATGAAATTTTACTATTAGCATCCAGTAAAAGGTTTTTTGTTTTGTTCTTTAAGTTTATTTATTTATATTTATTATTTTTAAGATTTTATTTACTTGAGAGAAAGGACATGAGAGGGAAGAAGGTCAGAGGGAGAAGCAGACTCCCCATGTTGCTGAGAGCCAGTGTGGGCCTCGATCTCAGGACTCTGGGATCATGACCTGAGCCGAAGGCAGTGGCTTAACCAACTGAACCATTCAGGTGCCCAAGATTTTTTGTTTTAATTCCAGTAGAGTTAACAATGTTATGTTTCAGGTGTACAATATAGTGATTCAACAATTCTGTACATTCCTCAGTGCTCATCACAATAAATATTCTATTAATCCCCACTCATTCCACCACCGACCTCTCCTCTGACCCCCACTGACCTCTCCTCCTCTTCTCTATAGTTAAGAGTTTGTTTCTTGGTTTGTCTTTTTTTTTTCTCATTTGTTTTGTTTCTTTCATCTGAATAAAATCATATAGTATTTTTCTTTGACTTACTTCACTTAGCATTGTACCTTTTAGTTCCATCCATGTTGTTGCAAATAGCAAGATTTCATTCTTTTTTATGGCAGAATAATATTCTTTTCTGTGTGTGTGTGTGTGTGTGTGTGTGTGTGTGTGTCTACACCACCTCTTCTTTATCCATTCATCTATGGATGGACACTTGGGCTGCTACCATAGCTTAGCCGTTGTAACTAATATTGCAGTAGAGGTGCCTGGGTGGCTCAGTGGGTTAAGCCTCTGCCTTCGGCTGACATCATGATCTCAGGGTTCTGGGATCAAGCCCTGCATCAGGCTCTCTGCTCAGCAGGAGCCTGCTTCCCCCTCTCTCTGCCTGCCTCTCTGTCTACTTTGATCTCTCTCTGTCAAATAAATAGATAAAATCTTTAAAAATGATAATATTGCAATAAACATAGGGGTGCATCTATCTTCTCAAATTAGTGTTTTTGCTAATTTGGGTAAAAACCCAGTATTGCAATTACTGGATCATAGAGTAGTTCTATTTTTAACTTTTTAAGCGTCCTCATATTGTTTCCCACAGTGGCTGCACCAGCTTGCATTTATAGCAACAATGCATGCGAGTTCTTTTTCTCCACATCCTTGCCAATACTTGTTTATGTTGTTGATTCTAGCCATTTTGCAGGTATGAGGTGATATCTCATTATAGTTTTGATTTACATCTCCCTGATGAGTGATGTTGAGCATCTTTTCAGGTTTCTGTTGGCCATCTGTGTGTCTTCTTTGGAAAAATGTCTGCTGTCTTGTCCCATTTTTTAAATTGGATTATACTTTTTTGGGTATTGAGTTGTTTAAGTTTTTTATATATTTTAGATACTAACGTCTATTGGATATGTCATTTGCAACTATCTTCTGTCATGCAGTTTGTTGCTTTTTGTTTCTGTTGGTTGATTCCTTCATTGTGCAGAAGTTTTTTTTGTTTGTTTGGTTTTTTTAAAGATTTTATTTATGACAGATAGTGAGAGAGTAAGCACAAGCATGGGGGAGCTGTTGAGGAAGAAGCAGGCTCCTCGCTGGTCAGGGAGCCCTATGCAGGGCTCGATCCCAGGATGCTGGGATCATGACCTGAGCCGAAGGCCAATGCTAAATGAATGAGCCACCCAGGCACCCTGCAGAAGCTTTTTATTTTGATGCCATCCCAATAGTTTATTTTTGCTTTTGTTAACCTTGTCTCAGGACACTTATCTAGAAAAATGTTGCCATGGCTGAAGTCAGAAACTACTACTTATGATCTCTTCAAGGATTTTTATGGTTTCAGTTCTTCAATCTGTTTTGAGTTTATTTTTTGTGTATAGTGTAAGAAAGGGGTCCGCTTTTATTCTTTAGCATGTAGCTGTCCAGTTTTCCCAATACCATTTTTTTTAAAGATTTTATTTGACAGACGGAGATCACAAGTAGGCAGAGAAGCAGACAGAGAGGAAGGAAGCAGGCTCCCCGCTGAGCAGAGAGCCCGATGTGTGGCTTGATCCCAGGACCCTGGGATCATGACTTGAGCCGGAGGCAGAGGCTTTAACCCACTGAGCCACCCAGGCGCCCCCCCAATACCATTTTTTGAAGAGACTTTTTCTCATTGGATATTCTTTCCTGCTTTGTCAAAGATTAATTGCTTATATAATTGTGGATTTATTTCTGGGTTCTCTGTTCTCTTCTATTGATCTATGTGTGTATTTTTTTAAAGATTTTATTTATTTATTTGGCAGACAGAGATCACAAGTAGGCAGAGAGGTGGGGGAAGCCGGCTTCTTGCTTGAGCAGAGAGCCTGATGCAGGGCTCTATGCCAGGACCCTGGGATCATGACCTGAGCCGAAAGCAGAGGCTTTAACCCACTGAGCCACCCAGGTGCCCCTATGTGTGTATTTTTGAGCAACACCACACTGCCTTTTATTACCATAGCTTTGTAGTATATCTTAGGGATTGTGATACCTCCAGTTTTGTTCTTCTTTTTCAATATTGCTTTATCTGTTTGGGGTGTTCTGTAGTTCCATACAAATTTTAGGATTTTTTTTTTGTTTTTGTTGTTCTGGTTCTGTGAAAAATGCTGTTGGTATTTTGATAGAGATTGCATTAAATCCATGGTATGATTTGGACAATATGGACATTTTTGACAATATTCATTTTCCAATCCATGAGCATGAAATACCTTTCCATTTGTGTCATCCTCAATTTTTTAATCAGTATTTTGTAGTTTTTTTTATAGTTTTGTAGTTTTTTTAATAGGTCTTTCACCTCCTAAGTTTATCCCTAGGTACTTATTTTTTGGTGCAATTGTTAATGGGATTGTGCTGTCTTAATTTTTTTTTTTTTGGTGCCTCATTATTAGTGTATAGAAAGACAGTGGATTTATGTACATTGACTTTGTATTATGTGAGTTTGTATTATGTGACCTTACTGTATTATGTGACCTTACTGAATTCATTTATCAGTAACAGTTTTTTGGTGGCATGTTTAGAGTTTTCTATATATAGTATCATCAGAAATACTGAAAGTTATATTTCTCCCTTCCCAGTTTGGATGCCTTTAGTTACTTTTGTTGACCGCTTGCTGTGGTTGGACTTCAAATAGTATGTTGAATAAAAATGGTGAGAGTGGATATCGTTATCTTGTTCTTGATCTTCGGGGGGAAGCTCTAAGTTTCTCATCATTGAGTATGATGTTAGCTGTGAGTTTTTCATAAAGGACTTCATTAGGTTGAGGTATATGCCCTCTAAAACCACTTTGTTGAGGATTTTTATCATGCATGGGTGTTGTACTTTGTCAAATGCTTGTTCTGCATCTATTGAAAAGATCACATGGTTTTTAACGTTTCTCAAGTTGAAATAACACTTGATTTTGTGAATATTGAACCACCCTTGAGTCCTGGGAGTAAATCCCACTTGAATGTGGTGAATGATTTTTTTTAAGGTAGTGTTGAAGGTGGTTTGCCAGTATTTTGTTGAGGATTTTTGCATCTGTGTTGATCAGAGATCTTGCCCTGTTCCTTTTTTGTGTGCAGTGTCTATCTGGTTTTGATATTAAGGTAATGCTGGCCTCCTAGAATGAATTTGGAAGTTTTCCTTCCTCTTCTATTTTGGGGAATAGTATGAGAAGAACAGATATTAGTTCTTTAAATATTTGGTAGGTATTAGTTCTTTAAATGTTTGGTGGAAATTATCTTTGAACCCACCTGCTCTTGTACTTTTTTGTTTCTTGGGTGATTTTTTTTTCTTTCCTTTTTTTAATTACCAGTTCAATTTCTTTGCTGATAATTGGTCTACACATATTTTCTATGTCTTCCTGATTGAGTTTTGGAAGGTTCTCTTTCTAGGAAGTTATCCATTTCTTCTGGGTTGCCCAATTTGTGGGCATATAAATTCTCATAGTATTATAATCTTTTTTATTTCTGTTATGTCAGTGGTTATTTCTCCTTTCATTTCTGATTTTGTTTGAACCCCCTCCACCTGCCGTCTCTCAAGGCTAAAGGTTTATCAATTTTGTTGATCTATTGAAAGAACCAGATCCTGGTTTCATCAATCTGTTCCATTGCTTTTTTAGTTTCTATTTCATTTATTTCTATTCTAATTTTTATTATTTCCTTCCTTCTACTGGTTTTGAGTTTTATCCTTTTTCTAGCTCCTTCAGGTATAAGGTTATGTTGTTTATGTGGGATTTTTCTTGCAGAGAGTTTTCTTGTACTCTTCACCCAATATCCAGTAGTGGTATGGCTTACATTAATATATTACAGTATCTGCACTAGTAAAACTGCTGTAATGTGCATAGATGCCATTTTTTCACATGTTTTGATAAATATAAACACTGCAGACAAGATACAGAACTGTTTAATCACCACAAATCTAGGTGTCAAGACTTGTCTGTGTAAGTAAAGTGTAGAAATGTACCCCTTTAATTTTCTGCACTTCTCCTTTTCATAATATTGAAGAGAAAGACTTTCCCCCGTTGTGTATCTTGGCTCTGTTGTCATAATGTAATTGATTTATAGCCTGACTTTATTTTTGGGCACACTATTCTGTTCCGTTGATCTATGTGTCTGCTCTTAAGTGAATACTGTACTGTTGGATTACCATCGTTTTTTAATATATTTTGGAATCAGGGCTCATGAAACCTCTGGCTTTGTTCTTTCTTAGGATTGCTTTGCTTTATTTAGGGTCTTTTGTGGGTATATACAAATTTTAGGGTAGTTCATTTTCTGTGAAAATGCCATTGGAATTTTGATAGTGATTGCATTGAATCTATAGATTGTTCTGGATGCTGTGGACTTAAAATTATTTCTCTAATCTTTGAATACAGCATATCTTCTCAATTTGTGTTGTCTTCAATTTCTTTAATATCTTAAAGCTTTCAATGTACTGGCCTTTCCTTTGTTAGATTTATTCCTAGGTATTTTATTCTTTCTTTTTTTTTAATTTTTTTTTAAGATTTTTATTTATTTTTTTGACAGACAGAGATCACAAGTAGGCAGAGAGGCAGGTAGAGAGAGAGGAGGAAGCAGGCTCCCCACTGAGCAGAGAGCCCGATGTGGGGCTTGATCCCAGGACCCTGAGATCATGACCTGAGCCGAAGGCAGAGGCCTTAACCCACTGAGCCACTCAGGCGCCCCTATTTTATTCTTTCTGATGAAGGTTTCTTTTTTTTTTTTTAAGATTTTATTTATTTGACACATAGAGAGTGAGAGTGAGTGAACACACAGCAGACAGATTGGCAGGCAGAGGGAGAGAGAGAAGCAGGCTCTCCGCCGAGCAAGGAGCCTGATGTGGGACTTGATCCCGGGACCCTGGGATCATGACCTGAGTCAAAGGCAGCTGCTTAACTGCCTGAGCCACCCGGGTGTCCCTCTGATATAACTGTTAATGGGATAGTTTCCTTAATAACTCTGATAGTATATTGCTACATAGAAATGCAAGAGATTTTTATATATTGAATTTTGTATCCTGTAACCTCACTGAAAAAAATTAGTGTTAACACTCTTTTTTGGGTAGTGTCTTAAGTTTTTTCTATATATAATATATCATCTACAGATAGTGATAGTTTTACTGTTTCCTTTAAAATTTGGATGATTTTAACTAGTATTTCTTGCCTGATTGCTCTGACTAGGACTTCCTCTACTGAATTGAATAAAAGGGGCAAAAGTGGGCAGCCTTGTCTGGTTCCTGATCCCAGGAGAAAAGTTCTCAGCTTTCACTGAGGATGGTGTCAGCTGTGGGTTTGTTAAATATGGTCTTTGTATATTGTGGTATGTTCATTTCCTATATACCCATTTTGGAAAATTTTATCATAAATGTTGAAGAGAAATATCTTTATTTCAATTTCCTCTTTTAGGATATTTCCCTGGGTGGCACCTGGGTGGCTCAGTCAGTTAAGTGTCTGCCTTCAGCTCAGGTCTTGATCCCAGGGTCTTGGAATCGAATCCCACATTGGGCTCGCTGCTCATCAGGGAGTGTGTGTCTCCCTCTGCCCCTCCCACTTCTTGTGCTCTTTCTCCCCCTCTCTCTTGCACAAACAGAAAAATAAAATCTTAAAAAAAAAAAGGGGGGGGGATATTTCCCTGGGTATAGAATAATAAGTTGGAAGTTTTCCTCTTTTAACATTTAAAAAAATTTGCTTACTTTCTTTTTGCTTATATGATTTTGAGAAGTCCACTAAAATTTTTTAATGAGACCAATATTAATATTTAACACTTCATTATATTTGTATCAAGACAAAGGAAAATTAAGGCTATATGTACTAACCAGAATAAGACCTTATACACCAACTTATGACCATTCATAGGAGATAAACAAAGGAAGCTTGCATCCTTTTACAGCACACAGCACTGCAGCAAAATGTAAAGCATTGATTTAGAATTCTAGAAACAGGGTAACTTGTTTATTTAAGTTTTATTGTTTTATAATAAAAATCCATGTGGGCAAAATTAAAATATTTGAGTAATATAATCGAACATAATTTAAGAGATTTATAAAGAATATTATCTTAAAATGTTTTTTCTGTATCCTTGGAATGGCTGTACATACACTAAAATTATATACTGGGCCACAAAAAACTTTAATGAATCCATGTACGGGTAAAATATGTTTATCCTACTCTGGCTCTTTTCAAGATTTTCTTTGCCTTTGGTTTTCTATAGTTAAAGGAAGATCCCTCAGTGTTGGGTTTTGTTTACTTGTTTTGGTACTTGCTTTGTGTACTTTCTAGTTCTGTGGTTTTGTGACAATTTTGGAAAGATCTAGGCCAGTATTCAAATATTCTATCTTTTCCTTCTGGTATTCTATTTGTACATTACAACTTAAAATTGTCCCACAGTTCTTGGATTTTCTGAAGTTCAGTTTGGGTAGTTTTTATTGTTTATATTAAGGGTCACTGACAATTTCCTTGCCTATGTCTAGTCTACTGACATCATTAAAGAATTTCGAATTTCTGTTGGATTTTTTAATTTTTAATATTTCTTTTTCATTCCTAATTTTTATCTTTGCTCATATTACTCATCTGTTATTGCCTATAGTCTATTTTTTTCCCACTAGAGCCCTTAATATAGTAGTGTTCATTTAAATTCTCAGGTAATTCTAGTCCATGTCCTGCTTGAGTCTGGTTCTGATGATATTTTTTGTCCCTTAGGCTGTGATTTTCTTTATATTTTGGCCTGCACTGTAATTTAAATGAAAGATGAGTTGTATTGCAAAATAACTGAGGTAAACAGGTTTTTAGCATTAGAATTTATGGTGATCTAGTTAGGAATTGACCTGTGTTTAATATCTGCTCTAGCTATAGTTGCCAGTGGCTTCAGATTTTTCTAGTGTCCCTGCATTTTATATATATATTTTTTTATCCCTTCTGGTTTTTGTCGTACCTAAATACTCAGATTCTGTATCTCTTATCTAATTCAGCCATAATCCACTGTTGCTGTAATTGAGCCCTATATTTGTTAATATGTTGGTAAGGTACCAGCAGGGTGGCATGTTCAGTAATCTCCAGTTATTATCATTACTTCAGGGAGATTGTGTCTTGAGGCCATGACGTTTGCAAGTGTTTGTCCAGTGGTATAATAGTTCTACTTCTGGGTCCTTACTCCATTCCCTGTCCAGTTTCCCAGTATGTTTCTTCAAAGCTCTTGTCCGTTAACTACTATACTCTAAGGTAATACAAAAAGGCTAGAAGGTAATGGGGTCAGAGGAATTACCTTACATTAGCTGAGAGAAAACTCTGGCAAAGTATCATCCTGTGAAGTAGGCATCTGCTATGGAGAACTCTCCAGGTGTATTTCACAATGAATACTTTTTCTGTGCCCCTAATGGGCCATCAGGGAATTGGTATGAAATCTTTTTCTAGAACATGTTGGTTTTCCTGATTTTAAGAAGCATGGACATGTGGGAGCTCCCTAAGACTCTAGGCCCATGAGTTTCTCCTCCATTTCCAGCAACTTTTCAAAATTACTATTTCAGTGTTTTTGAGTTTATGGCTTCAGCTTCTCTATAAGCAGTTATAAGCTGTGATTGTCTGGATGCATTTGTCTCTTGATTCTTTATGTGTATATGTTTTCATGGCTCATACTGGGTCAGCTGATCTTTTATAGATGTCTTATATAAGTTAATGCCTTCACAAATAGGGAATGATTTGGCTCCATCAGTCTATAGCTAAGCTGTGCTATATTCTACGGAAGACAGAAAGAAAATGAGAAAGCAATCAATAGGATATAGCTCTCTTCTGTAAATTGTGAAATAAAATATCTGTATAAACCCAAGTAAAATATATTCCTTTAAAATGATATTTGAAGTCTTTGAATAAGCAGATTTAATACTCCCTATTATAATAAGTTGAATCTTAAGTCTTTGCTAAGTTTTTTATATCCCTCATGGTGAAAATACATGGTAAGAGCATCTGAGTCCATGGTTTTAAAGAAGAAAATTTTGAGGCCAGCTTGAAGAGATAACCTGTTTTTCCCTGCCAATTGTTGAGTTTCTTTTTTCTTTATTTCCTGGGATATATTTAAATGTAGACCATTTTCCTATATATATTTTAGAACTTGGTCTTTGTGATTTAAAGATTCTTGATTTATAAACCCATGTTTCTTATAGAATGTTTTCTTAAGTTATTTCTAATTGTTTTTTCCTTCATTTGTTCACTGGTGATTGTCAGACTTCTTACCACATGTGTGATTTTAAAAAAACAGCTTTTTAGTCATTGATATTCCTATATATTCTTCAGATTTGCTCCTGATCAATGATTAAATACAGTCTACCATTTAGTGCTTTCATCATGCTGATATAAGGCACCAGGAATCAACATATTTTCAATTTATTCTTCATACTGATAGTGATGAAACTCAGGAGTTATTGCAGGTCTGCTATGTTTGAGGAGTTTCTAGGGCTGCAAGTTGCATTAGTCCTTCTAAATATTGAAATATTTGAATTGTATATTAAAATATTACCTGTAATCTCATCTCTGCCTTATGAACCTTTCCACCAGATGGGCAGCAAGGTGGAGTGAGATCCCACATTACAAATCCCCTAGAGCAAAATGTATATCTTTACTCTTGGGTCAAATCCCCCTTTCTCCAATGGGTAAAGAAATGCAAAAATTGTTTCCTAGAATTCTATTACCTAACTTTATAAATGTCATACCTCTGAACTCTCTTCTAAACTTAACACATTTAATTTCTACTAAATGTGATCTACTCCCCCATCCAATATACTGGAAGCTCCTATGAACAATAGAGTATATGCAATTAAATTTTTGGCAGTGTTTACTTTCTTTACAGTATTAATTGCACTATTAGAAGTTGGTTGATTTTCATTTTTATTTTCTATGCTTTGTATTTCTGCCATCCTATGCATTTCTCATCGCTTCTTGCTTATCTTTATAGATGTCATGTTCTATAGATGTCATGTTTTCTTACATAGTCTTGAAAACATCAATGAGATTTCTTCCAAATAGTTGATACATTTCTTTCATAAAATCGTTTTCAGGGATTTGACATCCTTCTGGGGTTAAGGATGAGTTTACAATCATCTTAAACTATGGTAGTTTTTCAGAAGTCTCTTGTCCTGTGTTAAGAGCTAAAATACATATTTTTTATATGTGTGTATATGTAAACTAGATCTAGAAGAATACATAAATTGGAAATACTTGTTTCTTCAGAAAAAGGGAATGGAGGCTAAGCAATATGATTAATCATAAATGGTTACTTTTCTAATAAGCACTGTTATAATTAAGTTTAATGTGAAGAGTAACCATGGTTATTTATGATGATTTTAAAGGAAGAAGCACTTGTCATTGTCATAACAGCGAGAAATAACTGGCAAATTTGCCAATGGACACCTCTTGATGTTTTTGAAAGCAGGAAAGAGCAATATGAGAACAGAAAGAAAATTGCAGTGATTGAGGATTAACTAGAAAATGAGGAAACATAAAATCAAAGAAGGGATTAAATTCTAAGGAGCTTTATGGTGACATAACAAGCAAGAGAGCTGTAGCTAGAAAGGGAAATGGAGTTAGTGGGGTGTTTATCTTTTGTTTTTGTTTTATCAAATTGAATCTTAAGGTTATTAGCTTGTAGGATGGTAAATTCCAGAAAAGGGGCTTCTCATCAGTATAGCCAGTTAGATGAGGGAGGTCTTGAGACTGAATGCAGCAAAAGGTAAAAATAAAACATTAGGAAAGAAGAGGACTGACTGAACTCATGCTGGATGGAAAAAGAAAGGATAACTTGTCTAATGATTATCAGTTGAGTAGATGAAAGGTGAGCGTTCTTAAGATTTTTAGTTAAGAAAGGAAGGAGTGATGGTACAAACAGTGTAGACAGGGTAGAAGAGAGTTTAATTGAGAAGTATGGTAAGAACATTTATATAGAGAAAACGCTCATGTGCTTTGTGTGTGTGTCTGTGTGTATAAAGACAGGAAGCTAAAAGGAAGAATGTATATAACTTACAATCTATTCTTTGGGTGAACACTTAGTCCAGCTATGTTCCAGGCACACTATTAGTAACTGAATATACAGTATTGGACAAGAAGGGCTTTGATCTCCCCACTCAGTTTTCAGTTGAGGTGAAGATAATGAGTCTTTGTTATTGGAACTCTTATTTCTTGTATATTTGCTGTATTTTCTCAACTTTCCTCACAGAAGTTGTTTATGTTCCTAATTAGAAAAAAGGCACAAAGACATAAAGATAAAAATTAAGGTTAAAAAAGATTGGTGACAATAAAATATTTTCCAAATAGCAACTTACAATAATATAAAAAATTGAGGCAAAAATATTTTCTAATCTTCAGATATTCTTTGAAAGCTCAAGATGGCCATAGACCTCTCAAAATTTTGATAAACATGAGCTATACCTAATGTAGCTTTTAAAAATGCTATTTTTGCAATGGTATATTTTAAAAATCAGTGATTTCTATGAAAAAATGTATAAACTGTGTAGTTTGAATTTTTTGGAAACTATATTTACTATATAAAGGTCTGCAAAATGGAACAAGAAGGAATTTAGTCAAGATTTAGCATATTGGATTACATAAGTATTTGATATACTCATCTTGTTTTTTCATATCTTTTAGGTTTTATCTGGAAAAAGGATAGTTTATAATATGAACTGAATTATTGACAACTTCATTTAAATCTTGAGTAAATTTCATTCTGTTGTACTACATACCTATCTATTCTGGAAACAATTTTATTAAAAAATCAAGCAACAGAAGGATTACATGGAAAAATATGTATATAAGCATAACCTCTGTTGGTCTTTTTAAAGCAGAAATGAAGTCCTAGCAATCAACAAGATGACAGTCCTCTTACCTACATTATATTTTACATAAAGAATTCCTCATCCCTCTTACAGCTCAGGTCCCAGATGTAAGTGTATTAATTCAGCCGGGTAAAAGAAAATAATCCGAGAAAATTAAGACCTCTAATAATGAAACATTTTTGGAATAACCACAGAAGATACCACCTCAGTAGATGTCTGTGTTCTTTTATTAAAATTAAAACAAGCATAATCCAGTCATCTCTAGAAACAACGTAATGTTGCTTTAGTTTACTCATTTATAACATAACACCTTAACCATGATTACATATTTTTAATATAAAAGATATAGTGAACTACATCTACATTTTGTTGTGAAATTACAAAGTATATTTTAAACAAATTGGTTAAGCACAGTGCTAATGAAGTAATTTATATAAGCCAAGTAAATGTTGTCAAAAATCATGTCTCTTGCCCTAGATAAAACCTTGGATCTGAACGTGTCATTTATTATAATTGGAGTCAAAAGATAGAGGTAATTGGGTAAGTTCAAATTCTATTATTACAAAGTAAATGTTAACTTACTTGAAAACAGTTCACATGCATCAAATCACTGCACAAAAACTGCAATGCTTTAAAAGACAGTTGAAAGAAAATTCATCTTGCTATTACTATTTTTCACTTGATGTTGAATGCAGTCTCTAACAATCTGTCTAAAATAGAACCTATCACCGTCTAGCCTAAAACCGATTTTTCTTAGCACTTACGCACACCTGATGAGTTACAGGTCTATTTTCGAAAGCTCTTCTGGATCAGAAGCTTTTTGTTTGTTTGTTTGTTTGGTGTGTGTGTGTGTGTGTGTGTGTGTGTGTGTGTGTGTGTGTTTTAGTTTTGTTAAAAAAAAATTCAGACAATTCTGGAAATAGGGGTTTAGGAGTGGTGGTGATGCAAAAGGGGGAAGCCATGGGGTGGGGGTGGGGGTTATCAGGGGTAGGTGGCAGTAGTGTCTCCTTCACCCCCTGCCCGCTGTCATCTCCTGAACAGGGACAGTCACATTCCAAATAGGTGGGTGAGTCCTCTACTGCGTCTGTTCAATGTAAGAGGAAATGTCTATCTCATCAGGCAGCTCACTAATATGACTTCAAAGTGATCCTGCACATCATTGAGGATCTTGGCATCATTTTCATCTGACACAAATGTGATGGCCAAGCCCTTAGTGCCAAACTGACTTGCTCAGGCCACCCTATTTCTTCTCTGTTAATTGTTGAGTTTTCCTGGTCTCCAGGGTCTGATGGAGTTATTGCCCAATAAGTATTTTTTTAATGAATAATTCATCCTCTTGTGGCACCTGGGTGGCTAAGTTGGTTAAGTGACTGCTTTTGGCTCAGGTCATGATCCTAGGGTCCTGGGATCGAGCCCTCCATCAGGCTCCCTGTTCACTGAGGGAGCCTGCTGCCTCCCTCCCCACCCTCACCCAACCTCATGTGTTCACAGGCATTTTCTCACTGTCTCAAATAAAATCTTAAAAAAATTAAAAAATTAAAGCTTCATCCTCTTAACAGTAATTTTTTGTTCTGTATTTATAGTTATGAAATTTAAGGATATATACACACTTTAAGAAATATTTCAGTATATACACTTGGAGTTTGGAGAGGCCTAACAGACTGTCAGCCTACTGATAACTATAAGATTAGTAAGTATCACAAGACCAATAGGTCATATAGACCACTTTGATAAAGCAGAACTGTAAGTTAATATTTCACATTCATGCATTTTCACCAGTACTCTCTGTTCTACCATGAAGAATGCATGAACATAGGCATGGTCTATTAAGAATTTTTTCCACATACTAATGTGCTGTGAATATGATCTGGTTTAACATATAGATTATTTAAGCATACATTGCCTTTACTTACTTGGTTCATAATGTAAATAGAATCCTACGATCCAGGTGTGAAGTTTTATTCACCAAAGTGTCTTGAAATAAGTCCTGTCATTGCAATTGCAATACTGCAGTTTCTGCTTTGAGCAGGATCATATTCTGAGACACAACTCACAGACTGGCCTTCCCAAAACTTTCCGATTTGTCATCAGCTTCCAGAGTGCAAAATGTGTCTGTTGGACTTCTCCTAAATATAACTTTATATTTATGAAAACTTTAAGCTTGAAGCTAACTCTACCTTGTCTTTCAGAACTTAAGAGATTTGAGCCAGATTTTATCACATGTTTCCATAAGTACAAGTCCCCCCCCGCCCAACTGAGAGTGGAATGTTCCTATGGAACTTTTCATAAGCTGAAATGGAGTAAAGCAAAGAATGTTTCCCATGTTCTGAAAATTTGCATTAAATTACTTAGCATATAGCTGGTGCAACCACTCTGGAAAACAGCGTGGAGGTGCCTCAAAAAGTTGAAAATAGAACTACCCTATGACCCAGCAATTGCACTACTGGGTATTTACCCTAAAGATACAAACATAGTGATCCGAAGGGGCACGTGCACCCGAATATTTATAGCAGCAATGTCTACAATAGCCAAGCTATGGAAAGAACCTAGATGTCCATCGACAGATGAATGGATAAAGAAGATGTGGTATATATACACAATGGAATACTATGCAGCCATCAAAAGAAGTGAAATCTTGCCATTCGCAACGACGTGGATGGAACTAGAGGGTATCATGCTTAGTGAAATAAGCCAGTCAGTGAAAGACAACTATCATATGATCTCCCTGATATGAGGAAGTGGAGATGCAACATGGGGGATTAGGGGGGTAGGAAAAGAAAAGAAACAAGATGGGATTGGGAGGGAGACAAACCATAAGTGACTCTTAATCTCACAAAACAAACTGAGGGTTGCTGGGGAGAGGGGGGTTGGGAAAGGGAAGTGGGTTAATGGACATTGGGGAGGTTATGTGCTATGGTTAGTGCTGTGAAGTGTGTAAACCTGGCGATTCACAGACATGTCCCCCTGGGGATAAAAATACTTTATATGTTTATAAAAAAAAATTATATAAAAAAATACTTAGCATATGAAAGACCTACATTAGTACTTGATTTCACTAACAAATCTGTTGAGAATTTTGGCTTGTATGAGAAATGTAGATCTCTGGTAAAAAAAAAAAAAACAAAAAAACTAGGTGGTATAATGTGAATTTTTATAAAGTGGGGAATACCTGTATCTCCATGGTCATTTCTCAGAACTTAGTAATATTGATAAACATACTCCCTGTGACAAGACAAAGCATATAGGATTTAAAAACCAAAAGAAAGTTCTGTACTTTTATTTCTTGGGTTAACTATTTCCAGTCTAAACTAAGCTGTTTATAAACAAATGAATTCTCTAGGCAATTTGTGATTGTTTTCATTTAGAAATAATCATTTAGAACTTCTACTTGGATTAATTTTGAAATAGCTTGTTCTTAAATGGAAGCAGAGTAAAGACTATCCTATATTCATATTTTCAAATGTGGTTGATCAATTTCTTTATTACTTAATTTTCTTCACTCCTGAGTTACTTCAGGTTGAAAAGGACAAGACTTTCTGGAAGGGGACACAGATAATAAAATTATGAAAATGACATTTCTATTTTCAGAGATCTCACTTGGGTCAAAATTCGAAGTCAGTTTTAAAAAAGAAAAATATAGTTCAGAGCTAGAGGAAAGTAATGTAATACTGAGATCCCAGAAATGACAAGAAATCTCAATTCCATCTACTATGCTATTGCTTATTCTGGAAAATTCTGCTACTGTCTGGTAGTATAGCATATAGATTTTTAAAAGGTTCTAGAGATGAGAGAAAAGGAGACAAAGCCCAGTTCCCAAGAAATAAAGTTGGATCAAACACCCCACATTTAAAAAAGTGAGTTACAAAGGCAAGAATACCAGTGAGTGAACTGGAAACAGATCACCTCTTTTGGTTCCAGATAAAAGGGAAATTGGCAACCAAAGGTCTGTTCTTCCTATCTGAGGGGTTTTTGAAATTTTTAGATTAGATAGAAGAGAGAACATATGATATTTGTCTTTCTGACTCACTTTACTTGGCATAATGCCCTTGAGGTCCATCTAAGTTGTCATAAATGGCATGCCATTCTTTTATGTCTGAACCATATTCCATTGTATATACACACACCCCCAAATTTCTTTATCCATTCATCCATTGATGGATACTTAGGTTGTTTCCATATCTTGGCTATTGTAAACAATGCTGTAGTGATGATGGAAGTTCATGTATGTTTTTGAGTTAGTGTTGTCCTTCAGATAAACACACAGAAGTAGAGTTGTTGGATCCTATGGAAAGTCTGTTTTTAATTTTTTGAGTAACCTTGATAGTGTTTTCTGTAGTGGGTGTACCAAATTACATTCCAACCAACAATGCATGAGGGTTCCCTTTTCTCAACATCTTTGTCAAAACTTACTTTGGATGAATATCACCTCCTACATCTCAGAATAGTTACTGTGGTTTTGATTTTCGTTGGCCTGATTAGGGATATGGAGCATCTTCTCTTATGCTTGTTGGCTATCTGTATGCTGTCTTGGGATAAGTGTTCAATTATTCTGTCCACTTTTTAGATTTTGTTACTGTGCTGCAGTTCTTCATATATTTTGGATATTAAACCTTTGTTGGATATAGGATTTGCAAACACCTCATTCAGTGGACTGCCACTTCATTTTTGTTCCCGAAGGGACAGCTTCATTGGCCAGTAAACATGTGACAACCCTGAAGCCTACCTTTTAGCCAAAACTCCGCAAAGAGTCCTCCTTCATAGAAAGACTGGCAGACAAGTTAGCCTCTGTCTATCAGTGCAGTGCCCTGGGGATGGTGGTCTGCCAAGAACTCTCTCCAAATGTTATACTCCCATGGGTCTCAGGCATTCAGCCCCCCACTCTACCTGAGCCAGGGGATTGAGGGGCATCCCCTGAATAGCAGCTGTAAAAACCAGGTGGTCAGATATACTAACCAAGGCACCAGACACATGGAAAACTCCCCTCCAGGAGACAGTGATACCCCAGCATACAGCGGAGGGTGAGTATGGAGATCGTCTACTTCCCAGTTCTCTGGACATGATTATAGTTGGCTCCTAGATGTCTGTCTAATCAGAAGCCTTCCCTTCTGGCCACAATCACTATAGTTAGCTAATAGGCCTCTTTCAAAGAAAGACTGAGCCCTTGGATCCCTTGGATTTATTGTAGCTGTCTAAGGACTCTGTTGGTTACAGTCCTTTGGGGCCCATGAGCATAAGCCTCATTGAACACTAGAACCAGGCAATGTAGAGGTGTTCCTTGTCAGTAGTGACAAAAATCAGGACCCCACACAAAGGTGGGAGTTTTTCCTGGGTGACACCAGTTACTAAAGTCCACTGGATCAGGGATGCTGAATCCCCTGGTCTTTGGAGCCGGGTGATAAAGAAGCATCCCATAAGTGAGAACCCTTAAAGTCAGGGCACCAGATGTATGTGAAAGCTCCCTTCTGGAAGATACTTGTCCTCTGGAGCATGGCAAAGGAAGAGTGTGAAGATGGTGACTGCTGGTCTCTATCCCCAGAGAATATTAAGGCAGGCTCCTAGATTTGTGTGTTAAATTAGTTCCTTGCCCCTCAGGCCAAAGCTTTAATATAAGCAGGTAAACTTCCTTCCCTTTAAGTCTGGCTATAAGCAGCTGCCTCTGAAGTGGGCTCTAGAGGGGGGTGAGTTTGAATGTGTGAGCCTTATAAGAGCAGTTCTCTTGATGCTACAGCTTTGTGGGTTTTGCAACAAGCCTTGTTGTTTTTCAGAGTTACATGTGTTTAGAGCTTGTCTCTCAAGCGTATGTCTTAAATGTTCAGATGACGGGCATGGGGTTTGAACCCTCGGTTCCTCAGGGAGATGTTCCCAGTTTTGAGCTCCCCCTAGGTTATGGGTCTTTGCACCAGGAGTGGGGTTTATGGTGAAATTCTTTCTCAGACTCTCAATCCACTTGGTGGTTTTCTTCCATTTGCCCAACGTGTAGTTGTCACTTAGCCTTTGTACTCTCCCCACCCCCCCAAAAGGGAGTTTTCCAAATGTAGCTATAGACTCTGTGGGTCTGTGGGTGGAGGTCTGTTCAGGATCTTCCTATATCACCATCTTGAACCAGAACTTTCTGGAATTTATATTTTGTGTCCTGAACAGTGCACTGCCAAAAATTTAAATTGGCTTCAGTTACCAAAGCAAAGCAAATCCTCAGTGGAGTTATTTCATATTCAGGCTTTAAAGAACTCCATGAATAAAGGTTTAAGGGAGATAGCTCACAATAAAACCAGACAAAAACCACATGGGAAAACCAACCACCCTGAGTCCAGAGAAATAACCAATTGCACAATGAGGCACCAAAAAATGGCAAGTATATTATCATGTCCATAGCATAGAATTCACTTATAAATGCATTTCATATATTAATAAAATAGCTTAAACATGAACTAAGTAACAACTTAGAGTCAAACATTAGAATAAGAACCAATTTCTACAACTAAAATACAATTAGAAAATAACCCAAATGGATTGATAACCAATCAACTAAAGATCACCAGAGGTAAAGAGAAGATTTTAAAAACAGCCTATAAAGAATGAAAACTAGACTAACGTTTAATTTTTCAATAGCAATCATAGAAAGAGCAAGTCCTACCCACCATTCAAATATAAGGAAAAAAAAAACTCATTGAAACTATGTATTGAGGAAACTTTTAATATTATAATGGAAACTATTTTTAGGCTAACCAAATTCTCAATAGAGGCCCTTCTAAATGTAATAAGTACTGCATGTGGAATTTAAAAACCAAATGAGCAAAAGGGAAGGAAAAAGGAGGGCAAACCAAGAAACAGACTTTTAAAAAAAATTTATTTTTTATAAACATATAAAGTATTTTTATCCCCAGGGGTACATGTCTGTGAATCGCCAGGTTTACGCACTTCACAGCACTAACCATAGCACATACCCTCCCAAATGTCCATTCCCCCCCACTCCTTTCCTGACCCCCCTCCCCCCAGCAACCCTCAGTTTGTTTTGTGAGATTAAGAGTCACTTATGGATTGTCTCCCTCCCAATCCCATCTTGTTTCTTTTCTTCTTTTTCTGCCCCCCTAATCCCCCATGTTGCCTCTCCACTTCCTCATATCAGGGAGATCATATGATAGTTGTCTTTCTCTGATTGACTTATTTCACTAAGCATGATACCCTCTAGTTCCATCCACGTCATTGCAAATGGCAAGATTTCACTTCTATTGATGGCTGCATAGTATTCCATTGTGTATATATACCACATCTTTATCCATTCATCTGTTGATGGACATCTAGGTTCTTTCCATAGTTTGGCTATTGTAGACATTGCTGCTATAAACATTCGAGTGCATGTGCCCCTTCGGATCACTACGAAGAAACAGACTCTTAATGATAGAGAACTGATGGTTATCAGAAGGGAGGTGGGTAGGGGGATGGGTCAAATAGATGATGGAAAATAAAATGCACTTGTAGGTAGGGGCACCTGGGTGGCTCAGTGGGTTAAAACCTCTGCCTTCTGCTCAGGTCATGATCTCAGGGTTGTGGGATCAAGCCCCATGTTCGGGCTCTCTGCTCAGCGGGGAGGCTGCTTCCTCCTCTCTCTGCCTGCCTCTCTGCCTACTTGTAATCTCTGTCAAATAAATAAATGAAATCTTAAAAACAATGTACTTGTAGTGAGCCTTGGGTATTGTAAAATATACCAATTCAATGCTTTTATACACCTGAAACTAATATTACACTGTATGTTAAGTAATAGGAATTTGACTAAAAACTTAAATGTTCATATAAAAAATTACATTTGGAAGTGTAAGATGCAAGGAAAAATAGCAAAATATTAGCAATTACATGACTAAGGCAAATATTGACTTTACAAAATCATAATGATGGCCAATTTGTGGTGTTCTAAAGGAATATTGAAAAATATTAGCTTATATGTCCCACATGCTAGAGCAATGACATTGGTAAAAGAGGGGTACCTTTAAAAAATAATTCTAATATTTTTGAACGGCTTAAGAGAATGATAAATATCTTGATAAATGTGACTATACCAATAAAGGTCTTTACTGTGAGAATCTGAAAAGCCCAAAGCTAGGATCCTTGGAATTCAGCATGTTACAGACCTGAGAAATCGACTTTTCAGCCTTCCTATTGGCTCCTGAAGTTTTCTTGCTTTGCTGGTATGCTTCAGCGGCTCCATTTGCCTCCCTCATCTCTCTTTTCATGTTACTCTAGAGTGTCTCTTTGTAATATTGCCTATCCCTTTAGAATACTGTTTGAACAGCTGTTTGTGTCGAGAACAACACTTATTGCAGTTTTAATCGACTGCATCTCTTAAGATTTTTTTTTTTTACACACATTGAAGTAGTTTTAACTGTGTGTAAAGGGGAAGTTCATTTTCTCACCATAATACATACACATTTGTGTCATGTATCATATAACATCACAAGGGGGAAATGTGGTATAATGGAAAAACACAAAGCCAGAAGAATTTCTTGTCTCTGCTCTGTACTAATTTGCTCTGTGATCTTCTCAGTTCACCTAACCTCTCTGGATAATAACACTTGTTCTTCCTACCTTGAGGATAAAAAAGAGCTAATAGCTATTAAATTGCTCTGAAACAGTTCAAAGTGTTACTGTTACAAAAGAACAGGCCACTTATCAAAGAAAAAAAGAACACAGCTAAATCCTGCAGCCACTTCACTTATTTTTTTGTCATGCCTTAGGGAATTATTCAATCAAATGTTGAACTATCCATTTTAGAATCCTTCAAGCCCTAAAGTGATCAATACTTTATTTGCCTCTCTTTCTATTTGTATCATGTAGCTTTGATATGTGTACAAGGTTAAGAGAGAAAAATCAGAGTTTGGATGTGTTTTCCCCATGATGATAAGGTCTGATGCTAGTAACAATGTGTTGGATATAAGTATCAATATAAAATAATCTATTCATAAATAGTGGGGTTTTTTTTTAAGATTTATTTATTTTACAGACAGAGCACAAGTAGGCAAAGCAGCAGGCAGAGAGAGGAGGAAGCAGGCTCTCCGAGGAGCAGAGAGCCTGATGCGGGGCTCGATCCCAGGACCCTGGGATTATGACCTGAGCCGAAAGCAGAGGCTTTAACCCACTAAGCCACCCAGGCGCCCCCATAAATAGTGTTTTGAAAGTGGGGGTATCCTCAGGTATACTGGAAAACTTTCTTTCTTGGAAGTGTTTATAAATTAGCCCAGACTAAATGTATAGAACCTTAGAAAGGCACACAGATGAACTGCAGCAGTCTAGATGAATGATCTTCTTTTATACAACTGTACTGGATAATTCTGTTGCTTCAAATTTCTTACTTAAAAAGTGTATTTTTATTATAAGACCTGAAAGTCTTGCCCAAGGCTTTATCTTGTTTCTCTCTTCTTTGAACTGTGCTTTAGCTACTTATTTACCTGGGCCAATTATTTTACCTATCCTGGAACATGTTGCTTTTTCTAAGAATAATTATTTGGCCATTGAGTTAGTAAACATTAATAATCTTCTCCTGACAATGAATGTGGCTGCATCCAATTCTCCTCTGGAAAATAGCTAAGGAAGTTGGAAGAAATTAATTTTCAAAGACTTTTCTTAAAGGTATTGGAAGAGCAAACAAATCAGTGAGAAACTATGGAAACAATGTGAGAGAAAGAGGGAAGGAACTCTGGCACTTAGAATTATTTCTAGTTCAGGGCTTCTTCCAGTTCTGTAATTATGGCTGAGGAGTTGGGAGACTGATTAGTATCTGAGGTTTCAAGCACTGGGGAAGAATTTGGAATTCAGTGCCCACCAGAATGGAGCAGGCCTTGTTACCCACCAGGCTTAATGTATTTTATCATCGTTAACCTCCTACTCTAGCTGCTTGCCCTCACATGGGATGGTAACTTCATATGTAGAAACATGAACTTTAGTTGGCAAATCAAACTATAGACAGTAAAAAAGCAAACAAACCAAAAATCCTTGTGAATCCAGATGTGGACTTTAGGATAAAAATGTTTGTGATGGTTAAGGAAGTAAGGCAAAATTGAGAATTTAAGTCAAGAACTGAAATCTGTTGAAGAGAACCAAATGGAAAGTGTAGAACTAAAAACTACAATAATTGGCATTTATAACTCAGAGGTTATGTTATAGAAGATTAACTATAGTTAAAAAGCAAGTGAGTACACTATAAGACTTCAGAAGAAAATATCCAGAGAAAAAGGATAAAAAACACAGGAAATTGTATAAAAGACATATGGGATACAGTGGAAAAGTCTAATACATGCACTTGGAGATCTAGAAGGAGAAGAGAAAGAGGATAGAAGTAATATAAAGAGAAAATGGGAAGAAAAAATGTCAAACTATTAAGTATCAAGACTTAGGAAAACCAAATAGCAGTAAATCTTAAAAGCAGGAAAAAACCCCAAAATGATGTACTTTTCAGGTACAAAAATAAGATGGGACTGATACCTTAAATAATGGAGACCAGACTAAGATTAATATAATGTGCTGAAGGAAAATAGCTGGCAAGTCAAAATGCTATAACCCATTAATATATCCTTAATCCAAGTAACTAAATACAAATAGCTCAAAAATGATTAACAGATGTTAGATATTATAAAGCATAAAATGGTGAATTAGAAAATGTTTTTTAAAAAGAGGTACACGGAATTCTGTTTATTTCTGTACAACAAATTACCACAATCTTAGCGTCTTAAAACATGTGCTTATTATGTTGCGGTTGTCATTGGTCAGGAGTTATGAGCATCATCACACTGGGTCCTCTGCTTAGAGTTTCATAAGGTTGTGTTCAAGTTGTGAGTCAAGTTGTATTCTTTTATGAAGCTTGGGGTCCTCTTCCAAGCTCATGTAGTGACTGGAAAAATTCTGTGTCTAAAGAACCCAGGTCTCTATTTTCTCACTGAATGTTAACTAGGGACTGCTCTCAGGTTTTAAAGATCTTCTGCAATTCCTTCCCATGGCCCTCTCCAGTGTGCCTCACTCAGAATGTGGACGTTTAACTTGTGAAGGCTAGTAGAACTTTCTCTTGTCTGCTAAGATAGACTGTTATATTATGTCACATAATTTTGGAACTGACTACTCTTTTACTTTTGACATGTTTTTTTGGCTAGAAGGAAGTCTTTCTGCTTCCATTCAAAAGGAAGGGATTTTACATAGATGTGGATAAAGGGCAGCAAGAATCATCAGGCCTTTTTAGAAGTGTGTTTACCACAAGAATACAGTTAAAAAATCTAAAACAAGTATGAGTGGAATCTGAGGAGAGAATATTTTTTAAAAAAATATTTATTTGAGAGAGAGAGTGTGTGAGAGCGAGTGAGAGAGATCATGAGAGGGGAGGTCAGAGGGAGAAGCAGACTCTCCATGGAGCTGGGAGCCCAATGTGGGATTCGATCCCAGGAGTCCGGGATCATGACCTGAGCTGAAGGCAATTGCTCAACCAACTGAGCCACCCAGGTGCCCCGAGAATATTTTATATATAATATTACACATATACACACATACAACAAGGGTGTAGACTAAAGATGGAACAATCAGAACTCTCAAGTGCATCTGATGAGAGAGAATATTGCCACAGATATTTTGAAAAAATAGAGAAGATCAATTAAATCTTGAAAACTGATATATAATCCAGACATTTCTTTTTTAGGAATAACTAAAACATAAGGATATAGGATTATCAAAAAAAATAACAATATTCATCACCGTACATTTGTATCACGGTATGTAATATACCTCTTGTTATGGGCAGAAGTGTCTTCTCTCCCAAATCTCCCTAACCCTCAACGTGGCTGTATTTGGAAATAGGACCTTTGAAGAAGTAAAGGAGGTCATAAGGGTACTTCCAAGTCCCATATGACTCGTGTCCTTATAAGAAAAGGTAGAGACACAGGGGATGTGTGTGCCAAGAAAAGGCCGTGTGAAGACACAGCTGGAAAATGGCCATTCTCAAGCCAGGGAGAGAGGCCTCAGGAGAAATGAGACCTGCTGGCACCTTGATCTTAGACTTCTAACCTCCAGAACTGTGAGGAAGTAAATTTGTTGTTTAAGCCACCTTCCTATATTTTGTTACAACAGTCCTACAAAACTAACCCAGTACCCACACTGAAAATGACAGGATCCTTGTCAGGAGTAGAATAAATAGACTGTGCTATAGTCATGCAATGAAATACTATGTAGCAATGAGGAATAATAATCTATAACTACATACACAGTATGAGTGACACCTACAAAGACAGTTTAGATCCAAAGCCAGTCATGAAGTGATAGACGTTATAGACTTTATAGACCAATCTTACTCTGATTTCAAATACATGTGATTTCATTTAAACAATTTCATAAGCATTGGCATTGAGTCCTACTTAATTGAACAAATATTTGATTTCCCACTATGTAGCATAGAATGTGTGAGGAGATATATTGAGCCAGTAGACATTCCTGCCCTTATGTGGCTTATATTTTAGCAAGGAATACTCAAAAACTATCACTGTGGCAAGTACATTGTTTAGTGTATTGGATGAGAGCTATGGGGATGGAGGGGGAGTGGGGGGGAGAAAAAAGGAGTAAAGGAATCTGTAGTATTTGGGGAAAAAAGTTGCAATTTTAATAGCATGTTCAGGTTAGACCTCATGAAGGAGGCTTTTGAACCATTGCTTGAAGGATAAGAATGAGCGACTCTTGCAGATATGTAGGGGCAGAGCATTCCAGGCCTAGGGAAGAACTGGTGAAAAGACTCCAAGCTGGGAATGTGCCAGACAGGTTTGAAGAACATCAGGAGAGTCAGAAGGCCTGCAGCCTAGTGAACATGGGAAAATAAGAATAGTGATCAAGAAGTTTGGAGATGGAGAACAGGTTATGTGAGCTTTTCTTTTTTTTTTTTTTTAAAGAGTCTTTTTTTTTGTTTTTTAAGATTTTATTTTTTTGACAGAGAACAAGCAGGGGGAGTTGCAGGCAGAGGGAGAGGGAGAAGCAGGCTCCCCACTCAACAGGGAGCCTGATGTGGGGCTCGATCCCAGGATCCTGGGATCATGACCTGAGCTGAAGGCAGATGCTTAGCCGACTGAGCCACCCAGGTGCCCCCAAGTTATGTGAGCTTTAAAGCATATATGAACACTTTGGATTTTGAAATGAGACATTTGGGGGAAAAAAGTGATGATAGTACTTTCTTTAACTACTGTGTGTCATGAATAGACTCTAGCAGGGCAAGGATAAATAGGGCAGTTTGTTACAAGGCTATTAGAGTAATCCAGGGTAGCGATGATGATGGGTTAGGGAAGAGTGTAGGTCTGAATGTAGTAAAAAGTGGTTGGAATTTGGGTGCATATTGAAAATAGAGACGGAAGAATGATATGGCAGATGGCTGTACAGAATGAGAAATAAAAGGCCACAGAAAAAACAAAAAGTTGCCAGCAATTGAAATGAGAAAGCCTGGGGGTGGAATGTTTATGTAGGAAGAAGATGTCACAGGGCACCTGGATGGCTCAGAGGGTTAAGCCTCTGCCTTCGGCTCAGGTCATGATCTCAGGGTCCTGGAATCAAGCCCCGCATCGGGCTCTCTGTTCAGCAGGGAGCCTGCTTCCCCCCCTCTCTCTGCCTGCCTTTCTGTCTATTTGTGATCTCTCTATGTCTGTCAAATAAATAAATAAAATCTTAAAAAAAAAGTCAGGGTAAGAGGTCCCTTAAGCATCCAAATGAGAATGTACCTTAGGCATCCAGATGAGGTTATCAATTGCTATATAAATAACACCCCAAATCATGCTGGTGTACAACAACAGCCATTTTATGCCTTCATAATTCTGAGGAATGATGTTCAATGTCATGTTTGGAGTCTTTTTGGGAGGTAGGCAGAAACTGACCTGGCTGAAATGTCCAATATGGCTTTATACAAATGTCTAGTAATTTGATATGGATGACTGGGAATCTAGGACATGGAGACCAGATGGGCTTCTCTCTTTTTATGGGGCTTTTTCATGCGGTATCTTTGCTTGGTCTCCCTAGCCCAGTAGCTGGACTACCTAAATGATGGCATAGGGCACCAAAAGCACAAAAGCAGAACTTGGTAGGCCTTCATAAGGCTTAGAACTTGAATTTGTACCACCTACTTCCTTAGCATTTATTGGATTAAGCAAATCACATAACCCTATCCATAATCAATGTGGCAGCAGTCTCCAAAGGCATGAATAATGGGTGTGTCATTCACTAGGGCCATTTTGGAGGTTTGGAGCTAAATGCCACAGGCACATAAGATATGAGAGGTCTATTAGGCATCTAAGTATAGATCTCAAGGAGATAGTGGGACATAGGAGCCGAGGTTTCAGTAGGGTAGTCTGGCATAGAGATAAAATTTCTAGAATTTTTGGCATATTAAGTAGATGAAATCACCAAGAAAATGATTTACATGAGAATCAAAGAGTGAAAATATTCCTGTTATGTTTTTTAGAAAAATCTTACGGAACTGGAGGCATTTCACACTTGATACAAGGTACATACAGGTAGAGTGTGTTTTAGTTGTGTGGCAGTCTAGGGCTCCTTGTGCTACCTTGTGAGTTGGTTGTACTACTTATCTGATATAATTTGAAATGAAAAACAGAAGTGTGTAACTTAGCTTGTTGTATGCTGTGGCCTTGAGGTAAACTAAGTGGAAAAAACTATCCTGCTCAAATCCATTTTAAAGGTTTTTGGGTAGGGGAATACTCCTAAGATACTGTCAAAATACCTTGAGAGAGTAAATGGTTCATCTCACTAGTCTCCCCTGGACACAACGGCCCAGAGGAAGTAGCTTTAGGGAGGTTCGTGGTATTTCTGTTTTTCTGCTCAGTGTCCCCTCCCCACCAGTTTGTATCCTGTACTCTGAAAAGAGCACCCCACCACCCCAGATTGAATCTGACCTGTGTGTTACCCATTGCACTTCAAATTTCCTGTGCTTTTCCAAGCCTCTGTCTGAAAGATTTAGTAAAATCCAGGAATGTTTACTGACTAGAGGAATAAAGTCTATCTTTCCTTTGAAGATAAGGAGATTAGATGGGGGATGTAATGGTAATGACCAAATGTGGGTGTGGCAGCTGAAGGAAACCCAGTCCTGCCCTGTTTGCGAGAAGATGCTCTCTGCCAGCTTCTCCTCAGGACCTAAAGTGATATACCCTAATGAGCTACAGAATGCCTAGAACAGATAGGTCATTTCTGCTTCTGTTTGGATTTACAGTTGAACTGTGCGAGTCCACTTATATGCAGATTTTTGATAACTAAAGTACAGCATTACAAAGGTATTTTCTCTTTTTTTTTTAAGATTTTATTTATTTATTTGACAGAGAGAGATCAGAAATAGGCAGAGAGGCAGGTAGAGAGAGAGGAAGGGAAGCAGGCTCCCTGTTGAGCAGAGAGCCCGATGCGGGGCTTGATCCCAAAACCCTGAGATCATGACCTGAGCCGAAGGCAGAGGCTTTAACCCACTGAGCCACCCAGGCGCCCCTCTCTTAGGATTTTCTTAACATTTTCTTTAGCTTGCTTTGTTGTAAGAATATGGAATACAGTATGTAAACAAAATGTGATAATTGGCCGTTATCAGCAAGGCTTCTATTGAACAGTAGGGTATTAAGTTTTTGGAGAGTCAAGTTATATGTGGATTTCGGACTGTGTGGAGGGTCATTGGGCCTAAACCTCTCCCCCTGCATTGTTCAAGCGTACTTTCTTTTGCAGTGATAGGTAGAGCCAAAATTTGGGGGTCTAGCTTAAGCAGGGAAAGTCAGCCACTATAAACTACATAGTGGCTTTAGACATTTGGCCAAAATTAGGTTAGGCATAGGAGTCCTTAAAGTCTCTGGGTACATCAGTAAAGTAGGCTTGAGTTTAGGCAAAGCCATTTTAGTAAGAAAGAGCATGCGTTTGCGTTGGTGTTCCCTCTTCCTCGCTCCTCAGGGAAACTAGTTTAAATAGTAGGTGACCTCTTAAGAGTTAAGGTACTCAATAATCTGAGTACTCCAAAATAAGCTACTTTAGTGTCCTTTACAAATGCGTCAAACTGTGTTTAATATGGATCTTTATGAGCAGAACCAGACCATTTAAATCTTCTCTTTGTGTGGTATAAACATGGAATAAGTAGAATAGTCACTCTTAGATTGTCAAAACTACCCTGAGCAACATTACTGGATGCTTAGGAACTTGATGTGCACCACTGAGTTGGGAAGAATTGGGCTCGAAGGGGATTCATGCTGATTTGGTAGAATTCCCTTTGCACTTCTTAATCTTACAGATTTACAGCAGAGTTTGGCCTTTTGAGGTAGTCTGTGCCTGCTTCTTTTGTATGACGCTGATTTTTTTCCCCTCTGGCTCTATACATACTAGTTTATGGAACACATTGTTTATTTCTTTGAGAAGACATTACCCCACAGCAGTGTTAGCCAGTAGTGTGTGTGTGTGTGTGTGTGTGTGTGTGTGTGTGTTCTCTTGGTTCAAGTGCAGCTACTTGTGTATATTTCAAGTATGAATTGATATACACAGCTCCAGTCCGAATTTCCAACTGTTGTTAATGAAATCTACCATCCTCAGCAAGGACTGATGGAAAGATTTTTCTCCTTATCCACACACAATAATTTTATTCCCAAAATGCAATAAAACCATTCCTCTCAGCTTTTTTTTTTTTTAAAGGTTTTATTTTTTTTATTTGACAGAGATCACAAGTAGGCAGAGAGGCAGGCGGAGAGAGAGGAAGGGAAGCAAGCTCCCCGCTGCACAGAGAGCCCGATGCGGGGCTCGATCCCAGGACCCTGGGGTCATGACCCGAGCCGAAAGCAGAGGCTTTAACCCACTGAGCCACCCAGCCGCCCCTCCTTTCAGCTTTTAAAACCCACTTTTTGCTTCTGAAATTTGAACATTTGGAAGTGGAACTTCTGGAGGAAGTTAGGGAACAAGGGGTGTGAATAACATGCATGTACCTTCACAATAAACTAATACATAATACATGTATGACTGCTAATTCATTTGATCTTCAGAAAGTTTAGTAGTATTCAGTGGTTGGGGGAAGGGAATAGGAATGGGAAGATTAAATGTCCTTAAGCCTGAATATTACACTAGTTATTCTCATAAACTCTGTTAGTTCAGGCATTGGTTGCATGGAAGTAAAAGGTTTTGGTTTTAGTGTCATTTAAAATTTTTTTCCTATGTATCTTCATACAGATGTTTGTAGAAATTTGGAAAATATTCTATCCAGGGCTCTTCTTCCTTCAACTGTTTGAATTACAATTAAGCTTTTAGGCTTTAGTTGTTTTGGGTTTAATTCCTGTCTTCCATCCTGATTTATAGCACTTCATAATTTGACCTGTTTTTTGTTTGCAACTTCTTACAGCAGTCTTTCCTAAAAATTGTAATGTCTCATCTATGACTAGGGAACAAATAATTCAATTTCAATGCTGGGAATGGATAGCATTGAGCTCATATTTCATGTGTATGGAGGCATCTATCACTATACCTTCTGGTTCAAGCTCATAATTCCCCTGTGGATTCTGAAGGGGAATAAACCTCTCTTGCAGGGGTAGAACTGCTACCAAGCAGAGATCAATGAGTGACTAAGTAGTTCTTTCATTTTATTTAGAACTAAGGCTTCACCTTGACACTGTTCTTTTCCTAGTACTTGGTCCTTTATTTTTATTCCATTCTACCTCTCCATTAGTCATATCCAGACAATAATCTCTGGGAACCAAAGGAAAGAATCTAGCAAACCAGACTGAAACTGTGAAGTGTAACCCAGGATTATATGATACGAGATCCATGTGGATTCCTGATCACAAAATCCCCAACTGGTCTATAGTTTCTGAAATTCTTTAGTTTCCACTTTCCAAATGAAAGCACATTTTTTCTTAGAACACTGCCTTCAGAAAATTCCTGAATCTCTATGCTCAAAACCATGCCTTTAAAACAACTTACTCTGCTTTCAACCTGTAGTAACCCCAATCCACTCATTTTATTCATCCTATTCATGTATCTGAAGTTAAATTTATCTTTTGTGTTTTGTTTCTTACGTTTTTGTTTAATATTATTTTTTAATTCCAGTATAATGGCAGCGTTTTGTTTGTTTCTGGGGTACAGTATAGGATCCAACAATTCTGTACGTATACGTAAGAGTGCTCTTAATCCCCTCACCAATTTCACCCAATCCCTCACCCACTTGTCTGATAACCACCTTTTGTCTATATTTAAGAGTCTTTTTTTGTTTCTCTCTTAGAACCTAGAAAATGTCATATAAATCTCTTTTCCTCAGGCTCAGGTTGATTAGAAATGCCATATTTGGTGTTAATTTTCCATAATTATTTTTCTTATTCTATTTAAAGTCCTATGTAAAAGCTGATATACTCACTGATTCATGGTCTATTTCTTACCACAAAAGGCACAAAATGTAGAGCCTAGGTAGAATTTATTTTGTCATCTATTCTACCTTTCTTGACCTTCCCATACTGAATTCTCCAATTCAGTTTTTACCTTTCAGTTCAACTCGCTGTGGACTAAGAAGGAAGTGAAACTGTTAGTGTGGTCTATCATAAACACTTGTGGCGTTTTTTTGTTTGTTTGTTTTATTTCTGAGAGATAGCATGAGGAGGGGGAGGGGCAGAGAAAGAAGGAGAGAGAAACCACAAACAGACTCCTGCTGAGGATGGAGGCCAAAGTGGGGCTTGATCCCAAGAATGTGAGTTCATGACTTGAGCAGAAATCAAGAGTTGGCAGCTTAACTGGCTGAGCCACCTATGCGCCCCAACACTTGTGTTTGATCTGGAATGCTCTTATGCCTCATTGGTGGGGACAGTGTTGTCTGTAGTTTAGCCCTGGGAACCAGCTGCCCTCAAACTTATCCTTTGCAATATACCTGTTTTTTCCTGTTGGGACATCAAAACTAATCCAGAATTCATTCCTTTGGGTCGTATATTTGGGAAAAAGGAAAGACCTATGTCAGGGTTCTGTAGCTTACTGGACAGATATCAGTCTATGATATAAGGCTTTATATTCTTTTTGTTTCTTTTTTTTAAAGATTTTATTTATTCGACAGACAGAGATCACAAGTAGGCAGAGAGGCAGGCAGAGAGAGAGGGGGAAGCAGGTTCCCCACTGAGCAGAGAGCCCAATGTGGGGCTTGATCCCAGGACCCTGGGATCATGACCTGAGCCGAAGGCAGAGGCTTAACCCACTGAGCCACCCAGGCGCCCCTATTCTTTCTGTTTCTGTAGGACATCTTTAGTACTCTAAATCATCCAGGCTCCTGTGAGCTGATACTACGTCACTTGGCCATAGGTGGTCTTGAATTGATGCATATTTGGCAGCTTATTTTTAAATGTGATTTTAGAGACCTTGGAAAACACTCTAATCAGGGATGTTTGCCTCTTCTTTACAATCAAATGGAAAGTATTCTACCATTCTGAGATAAGGTTATGACATGTATTAAAATAAAAGCTAGCCATCATTAACTTGCATACTATGCAAAATAAATGTATTGCGTTCTTTCTGAACAGGAGGACAGTAAGAGTGAATGGAGACCATATAGCTTTTATAGAGAAGATACTTTAATAAACAGTTGTAGAAGGCATATGTAATCAATTTTTACTATTTTGCCAAAAATCAGTTTGAGGACGTTAGTTAACATTTGGGGTGTTAATGTTTCATTCATGAGGCGTTAGAGAGATGTGGTAGATATGAAAGCTTTCCATATCTGAAGGTATCCTCACAGTATTAGTCATTTTACTCATATAAATGTTGGAAATTTCATCTCCTACCTTTGTAATAAAATTTTGGCAACTAAAATCCAGTTTCCTGCTTCCCAACCTGGTGGTGGTTTTGTTTTTCTTTCAGAATGTCTTTGTGTGCTGTATTAGTTTCTTAATGGTTGCTATAACAAATTACTAGATTTAATGGTTTAGAACACATGTTTATTATCTTACAGTTCTGGGGGCCAGAAGTCCAAACTGAGTCTTATGGTGGTAAAAGCATGGTGTCAGAGGGCTGATTTTCTGGAGGGTTATAGGGAAATCTCTTTCCTCTTCTAACTTCGGGCAGTACCTGCATTTCTTTGCTCAGAAAATTACATTTTTTCTGCAATTAAATCTCCCTCTGCCTCCCTTTTATAAGGACACTTGTGATTACCTTTAGGTAATACAGGATAATCTCAACATCTCCAGATTCTAAATTAAATTGTGTTTGCAGAGACCTTGCTTACCATTTAAAATGACATTTAGAGGTTCAAGGAATTAGGACCTTGATATTTTAGAGGGCGATTATTTGACTTACTACATATGCTATTAGTAATTACGTTTTAAAATTTGTACTTCAAATGTCTATTGTGTTTAGCCTAAAGGTATTGTCGCACATGTATGTTTATTTGAACATTAACGGAACTGGAAAAATTATCATTTCATATACAAACTTCACAAATCTACATTGTCATATAGATTTTATTGTATTTAAATATTTCAGTATATAAGAAAATGTTATCAGGAAGAAAGACCACTCTCCCAACCCAAAATGTGATTTGAGTTGAAATAGAAGTTATTTTTAAAAAGTTATTTGTCATCTCCAAATTAAGTGTATTTTTCTAGCATCTTTTGGATATGTATGTGACAGTATATTTAAAATGTAAATACAGAAAAACAGTTTACCTCCACATTAAAGAACAAATTGAAAGGCTAATACCATTTTTCAGAATAACAGCCTTAGGAAACTGGTTGAGAGTCCTTCATGAAGAATAAATATCCAATTTTTGAGTTCTCCAAAGGTCATCTCTATATTTGTAGGTTATTGATATTTGCTTTGAGGTTTCAGAAGGTTGGAAAAATATTTGAAAAAGAAGAAATTTTGACAACCAGTGAATGTATCTTTTAGTGCTTTTGACAAAGGACTGGAATCACGAGCCACCATGATGAATGGCACAGCAAGAAGTCTGCGGCTATTATATCAAATGTTAAACTAAAAAAAAAGTGGTAAAATCCGGTTCTCCTAAGGAACAGCTACTTAAGCTATGCTTTTGACATAGAATAGATCCCAGCCAATATAAAGCCTGTAACCATAAATCTCTTGGGAAAGTAGAAGGATAATGTTTAAGATGACTGCAACTCTTCGCAAAGAAATGCAAAGAAATTTGGTAAAGATAAATTCAGGTGCCAGTTTAACCTGGGATTCCAGGGCAAACACAAGCAATTTGTGATTCTCATATCTATACTTACATAGCAATCCTGATAACCTAATACAGAAATGGGCTGGAAATGGTGATCTCTAGTTCTAGATGGACTCAGGACATGTTTGTTTGGAATTTGGAATTTCAAGAAAAATAAAGCCAAAAATATATCTGTGTTCATAAGCAGAGAGGATGGTCTATTGTTTTTTCTTTCTTCCATTCTCCCTCCCTTCCTTCCTTCCATCCCTCCCTCTTTCCTTCCCTCTCTCCCTCTTCCCCTCCCTTCCATGTCTTCTGTGGTTTGGAGTAAGAAAAATCGCCAAGGGGAGGAAGTGGTTATACTGTTAGGTTTTAAGAAACAATACTATTGACTATAGCAAAGTAGTCAGTGTCCTTCCCTCATATTTAACTATTTCCTTGCACACTGACCCAACTTCTGACTTCCAGCACCAACTTCTATTTGCTTAAAGTTGTTCCCAACCCCCGCCCTGGATGCTAGAACTTTTTCCCCAAGTTTAGTCTGCTTGGAGTGCAAGAGAATTAATGATGCCTGAAACAGCATTCAAGCAGCTGTCCCTGGGTGGGATAACATGAATGACATGTTCTGTATAGGCTCTCAGTTGGATTAAGCTCCCTGCCCACAGAGGTAACTTGTGTGTCAGTGCGTTCTTTCGTGTCTTCTTTTCACTTCCCCATCTCACTCCCTATCTCACTTCCTGACTCCTACACTGCATGTTTCCAGAGATAACTTGCCAAATAAACAACTTGCCTCTGGATGTTTGTCATGGGATCTTCTTCTGGAGAACCCAAACTAAGATAATTTTTATTGGAACTGGACATAGGAAAGAGAGTTTCAGGATAGCATTCTGGAATTGGATCACATCACTCCCTGGCTGGTCAGAGGCTGCAAAAACATGATTGCATGATATGCCCTGGCATAGTGTTAGAACAGAATTAAAATGACTCTCACTTGTGGCTATTAATAAAATGTGTTGGCTTATGCAATATGTCTAGCATTTTAGAGATATGAAGACAATAGTGAGTATAAGACTGAGCAATTCATTTGTTGTTTAGTGTCATTGATGCATCCATGGATGAAAGGATTTGATAGCTTAGGGTCTGGTGTAAAATCAGGTGGTCTCAATGACCACATATAAAGAAACTTTCTTCCCTTGCAGTGGAGGACAAGACTGTATTGGAAATCACTAGTCACTCACTTGAGATTGTGTTTCCCATCCCTTTACGTTTCAGTTTTGTTGAACCAGAGGTCTAGTTGCTGAAGCAGAATAAGGCTTTCTTCTATCATGTAGCACAGCAAGATTCTCACTAATCCCAATTACGTCTTTTGCCTGGCCATTTTGGACACTATAGGACTGTAGATTAGCAGACAAAGGAGTTATTATACTACCTTGGATAAATAAACCTGATTTTTGTGAGATGAAATTGAATTGCTGTCTCAGCAACTGGCCCAGCCTGATCCCTAATGGGATCAAGAATGACTATATCTGGAGCTTAGGGGATTCACCAGGAATACTCTGGGTGCTTACATGCCTGGTTATAACTGTAAATGAGAATTGTAGCAATCATGGCCAGACAGTGGCAGGGTGAACAGAAGTTCAGATTCCTGAGGGGTGTTGACCTGGGTTTCCCTACCAGAAAAGCAATCTAGAATAGTAGAAGTGCTGATCAAGGGTAAAGAGAAGCTAGAGCCGATACTGGAGGAGACAGATGATATCATTTGTGACCTTGGTAACAACCGCAGAACTGGGGGGAGTATAGTTTGTCACATAAACTGTCCAAAGCTCTTTTTTTTTTTTTTTTAAAGAAATTGTGGTTAGCCACTACCTTGAATAATCAATGACAGGATAGAATAAAATGTTGGGCATGAGTGGATCTAAATGCTACATGTGCCTTCATTATTTTCATACATATTGGCCCTTCTTCCAAAGTCAGCCCCTGCCTTCTTTATCTCAGAGCTTTTTCTGACTTTGGGAACTTAGTCTGTAAATCACAGGCCAGTCAACAAGGGGATCTTTACTGCACTCTCCCCACTTCCCCAGGAGCAACCCTCAACCAAAGATTTTTAGAAGTTGGTAGATAAATATCCTAGCACCTATCACTCTTACTTGGGTGGGACAGTGCTAACATACATGTTCTGTCTTGGTTCTAGAATTCTGAGTGGCATCGAGAGCCAGTTGCTTATGGTGGCAACTAGCTTGATAATTTAAAAGTGAGTGATGTGGGATACATTACTGTTTTAGTTTCCTATTGCTGCTGTAACAAGTCACCACAAATTGACTGGTTTGAAGCACAAATCTATTATCTTATGGTTCTAGAGTTCTGAAGTCTGAGGTGATGGATCTCACAGGCCTAATAATGAAAGTGTCAACAGGGCTGCATTCCCTATGGAGGCTCTAGGGGAAAATCCATTCCCTTGCTTTTTCCAGTGTCCAGAGATTTCCTGTATTCCTTGGCTCATAGCCCTTTGTAACAGTCCCTCCAACTCTTACCTATTAGGTTTGTCATCTAATACTGCTTTTGGCTCTTGTTTTTATGACTATTTGGCAATGGAAATGGTTTTTCACTTTAAATAAAATCAGTGAATTTTTATGGCCCTTGTCTGAGCTATCATTCTTTTGGCAGATGGCTTAAATGACTTGATACCCACTTGAGAAATTAACGTAAATTTGTTCCACATTAGTGGCTTTGTTGGCATTATATGTCACATAGCCCCGTAGCTGGGTAGAGAGTTAGAACATTTTCTGTAACCCCTTAAAGCCAAAGAAAATTATGGCTTTTTAAAATACTTAGCCAAGATGAAATAGGACTTTCAAAAGTCAGAGGTAATTCTTTAAATTTATGACTTCTGCCTCTTATTGACCAAATGTTAAGGGCATGTAAAGGTTTTAACATTTGTACAGGTAGATGACAACTCACAGTTGTCTGTGAGGCAATCACAATTAGAACACAAACTTTTCTACTTTGGGTAGGATGGATTTGAACAATTTGTGTGAAATAATTTTCTGGGGAAAAATAAGTCTAGATACATTAGAAAACCTTATACGATTTCCTGTTTTATTACTTTCCCACATTGCAAAGCTCCCCTATAAAGTTACAAGTATGTGAAATCTTACTGCTGTCTCCCATGGAAGAATGGACCTAGCCTACAAATGTCTATCTGTTGGTTACTGTCACCATGAGCATTGGACATTGGGGAGCTCCTGTATGAAGAAAGTCATAGAGGAGGAAGAAAAGGGATGAATTAAGAGTGCATAGCTCACTCCAGGTGTATTCCTTCTTCCTTGGTTCAGAAATCTGTTTCTAGAGGCAATCATAGTGAATGGAAACCACACTGGAGTGGGGGTCTAGGGCTATCTTCATAAAAATAATCATTTTATACTCTGGTTCTTAGACCTTTTATCCATCAGTGATTAATTCTTACTACACAAATTATTTCTCTCTGCTGTACACAAGTCATTTCTCTTTGCTGTAAGAATGCACTTTCCAAGTAGGAGCAAATATAAATTAAGAGGCTTAATTCTCCATTTAAAATAAGTAAATGTTCTCTTTGTAGAGCATTTAATTTTGAAAACTTGTAAGTTCTTTCCCAGTCTTTGTAAGTGTACACAAGTCTTCTTAAAAGCTAAATATGCCCCTGACTTTAGGATTTAGAAATGTCTTTCTTAAGGACCTGGAAATCATTTTTTTTTTTTTTTAAGAACTGTAACCATCCAGGAAGATAGTGCCCCTATCTTCCAGTCTCTAGAGAACTGTAGAAGACTAACCTTAGCAGACACCTTACCCTAAGTTTTATAACTGCTTCCTGTTATAAGATATGGGAATTTTGTTATCTAACTGGCTTTAACCAAAGGAGGGAAAAGATGGTCATCTAAACTACCAAGTGATTTTGGGATGAACTGTATGTGAGAAATGGTGCTATGAACGCTCTAACATGAGGACCAGTTGTTTATCTTGCAAACATACATGTAATGGGTGGTACCTGGGTGGCTATATAAAAGGGTGAGATTCCTTTCTCTCTTTGCAGACTTTGTGGTGGACTGCCTGTGATGGGCCCCACATTCTGGGCTTATTCAGTGATGACACTTTTGTCTTTCTTTTCTATCATCATGGAGGGGTTTTTAGGGTTGTAAGATTTAAAAAAAAAAATGTAATTTCCCTCAGCAACCTGGATATATTCTCTAACCATTCAAAAAAATCGAATTATACTGTCTTGGTAGAGAAGTTTGAAATGTGTCAGATAAAAATCTCTAAAGAATCTATTTATCCTTGAAATGTTGAACTCTGAACAGAAGGAAGTCAGAATTGTCAGAATTTTACCAGAATCTTTTCTGCCATGTTGCCTTGCGGCTTCCCCAGGAAAGATGCTCTGTCCTCATTTGTGTTGTCAGTTCCACTCTTTTTCATAGACCCAAAAAATTCATTTAAAAGGCTTGTGACCCTTAAAAATTATTTTACCAGTAAAAATGGTTCTGGATTGTAATTCAGGATGTGCAAATGATGGCAAAACCCTATGCAAGTCCAACAGGGCAGAGGGGAATTACTTTATGGAGGAGGAGGAAGTTGGAGAGGGGTTGTTTTGAGTAAAAGTTCACTGAGGTTAGATGAATGGATAAAGAAGATGTGGTCCATATACACAGTGAAATATTACTCAGCCATCAGAAGGGATGAATACGCAACTTGTGCATCAACATGGATGGGACTGGAGGAGATTTTGCTGAGTGAACTAAGTCAACAGAGAAAGTTATCATATGGTTTCACTTATTTGTGGAACCTAAGGAATAGCATGGAGGACATTAGGAGAAGGCAAAAATGAAGGGGGAGAAATCAGGGTGAGAGACAAACCATGAGAGACTAAGAACTCTGGGAAACTGAGGGTTTTAGAAGGGAGGGGGTTGGCGGGAAAGGATGTGCCTGATGCTGGGTATTAAGGAGGGCACAGATTGCATGGAGCACTGGCTGTTATATGCAAACAGTGAATCATGAAATACTACATCAAAAACTAATGATGTACTGTAGGATGACTAACATAACACAATAAAAAATTCTAAGTACCCCCAAAATAAACAAATTAAAAGCATATGGTATGGGGGGAAAAAAAAGTCAGTTCAGGGTAGTGATGGTTTTACATAGGTTGACTTTCAGGGATAGCCAGTTTCTTGGAGATGGCATTGTTGTCTTAACCTTTTGGGAGCTGTAATTGATTCTTTCCTGTTGGTGATGATTTGTTGGGGTCTGTAATTTATATGTCTGTTGGAGTCTTTAACTGAAAATTCCCTGTTTGATGTTGAGGGGTGTTAGCTTCCTCTTCTGTGCTCCTGACTCCACTCAGTGAGGTTTCCCTTTAACTCTCACAAGCAGTACATGTAAATTGTTCTTTGAAAAATTACTCATTGGCTTCCAAATCCTTTCTTCTTGGTCTATATAATCTAGACCTTCATATTGCAATTTCTCATTTAGAGGGAAGAAGCATTTATAATATTTTATCTATTTTATTTCTATTTTCATTTCAAAATGATGAAAATTTAAGCCAATCATGAATATTGTAACTACCCTTTCCATACAGATTATGAGGTAAACAAAGGTTAGAAGGTCAAGTGCTAGTCCTAGACTGCCCAGTAAGGTTTAAAATGCAGAACTTTTGAGTGCAGCATGGTTTCTAGTCACGAAAATTCCATTTAAAAAATAATTTCATAGCTTAAGAGATGAATATGCTAGTCAAGTAATTGCCTCAACTTGTCAAATGTAGCAAATGTAGAAAAGGAGGCGGTACTATAAAAAAAAATTAAGTTTGTTGGGATGTACCTGGGTGACTCAGTTGGTTAAGCGTCTGCCTTCAGCTCAAGTTGTGATCCCAGGGTCCTAGGTTCAAGCCCTGCATCTGGTTCCCCACTCAGCAGGCAGTAATTCTGCCTCTGCCCCTCCTCCTCTCACCTTGTGCTCTTTGTGCCCACATGTATTCTCTCTAAATAAATCTTTAAAAATTTAAGTTTGTTGGGAGGGAGCACTTCATAGTAATAAGGTATTTTTAAAAACTCTTTAAAGTGATTCAGAGTTTTTGATATTATCGAGGACACGAAGAGTAAATGTTTTATAGTCATTTGTGAGATGATTTATTAACATACCTGAGATAACATAACCTCCTCAGACTTTGAGTCACCTTGACAGATATATTGGTTTTGGCTGAGTAACCCTATGAGAACCACAGATGCTACCGTTACATTAGCTGTGTTTCTTCACTTCGGTCTGCTTTTTAAATCCACAAAATGCTTTCAGCTGGTAGTGGCAACCATATCCTCTATAATTAGAATGTTATTAGCCTTAAAAGGCAGATCTGGAGAGAACTTGTTTTCTCCTGTAACTTTAGGCACACCAGCCCTGAAAAAATTTCCTCTGAGCTTTTTCTCTAGAGACCTAGAATCTCTGTCTTTTTAAAGATTTAAATTAGTCACAGGGCACCAACAGCAGTAGCATTGCAAGATTTTGCTTATTCTCAGTCTTTAACTAATTGCCCCATTTAAATGGCAGCCAACTTTAAAAAAATCAATAGTTGCTTTGCTCAGATGTTGGTGGAATTATAAAAAATCTACTTTGTAAATCAGGTTGCCATTCGACAAAGGATAATATCATTCTTTTAATCACTTGTTTTGAAACTATAATTGTACAATCTGCCAAGTCCTGTGTTATTTGGTCTCAAACAAATATTATATTTAATCTTCTGTAATCACTTTAATGTTTGGAAGAAACAAAACAGCTGCCTTGCAGGACTTCTAAATGCCAAGCATGCATGTCTCACCGTCAATAACACATTATTGCTTTGAATGGAAGTGAAATTCAAGACAATTGATGCCTCAGCTGCTGAGGAAGCAGAGGAAGCATCAGGTGATACAAAGTTGCTTCCTCAGTAAAATTGCTACATGCTGAGGAGTTTAACCATTTCTTGATCCCACTGGGAAAATTCTGCTTCAGTAAATTGAACAGTGCTTTTAGTGACATAATTCAGATGAGACAATTCCTAAAGTATGGATTGTGGATATCCAAAACTCACATTTGCACTGTATGGGCTGTCTAATCCTATAATGTTGCTTTGTGTCTCAGAAGTAGTTTAAAAACACGTCTGCAAATTCTTTGACAAGGCAGAAACCGTATCCCTTACCCTTGAAAAAGGGAGCCTTTTTGACAGTGTCAGCAAATGGCATACATTGGAATTAATGCTGGGTGACTTCCAAGAGCAGGTTAGAGAAGGTCTACTAGGAGGTTTCTGCTGATCTCTCTTGGGATACTTGCTCTGGGAACCTCACCACCATGTAGGAAGTTCAGCTATTGTGAAGCTGCATGGAGAGACCGTAGAGTAAGATCAAATGGAGATAAAACTGCTGGGAAACCCCAGCAGTACCTCTTGCCATTTGATCTTCCCAAGCCAAGTGCCGGAAACATGAGTGGAAAAATTTTTAAGATGCCCTCAACTTCAGCCACCTTGAGATTGCAATGGCATGAGCCATCCAGAGGGACGAATGCCTCTCTGGGCCCAATCAACCCACAGAATCATGAACAAAATAAGTGATTGCTGTTGTTTTAAGCCATTGATTTGGAGTGCATTTGGAGTGCATTTTTTAAAAAAGATTTTTATTTATTTATTTGACAGAGGGAAAGATCACAATTAGGCGGAGGCAGGCAGAGAGAGAGGGGAGGGAAGCAGGCTCCCCGCTGAGCAGAGAGCCCTACCTGAGCCGAAGACAGAGGCTTTAACCCACTGAGCCACCCAGGCGCCCCTGGAATGCATTTTTATACATAGGAAACTGGGAATGTTTCACTGTATACTTTTTAGTAGATATATAGAGTAAAAATGTGTAGTTGCCTGAACACATTTTATTCATTTCTTTTTAATAAAGGGTTTTCCCACATTATATGAAAATATTACCATACATGATTTCTGACTCTGTTTCTCTTGTATATAACTTTATATGTTAAGCCCAAAGGCAGTAATTGAATTGAAGATGCCCAAGAAGCACAATTATGATATAAAATAGCATGCAGCTTGGCAGGTATTTTGTGAATCTCTTATTGTTGAATATGGACTGCATGGACAAAATTCATTTCAAAAACAAATATGGATTTATGTGGGTTCTATTAAGTTCTCTTTAATGTGGCTAAAACTCAGTGTTAAAGAATAGGGTCTTCTTCATCTTAGATTCATCCTTTCTAAGGATTGAATGTAGAATGTAGAATGTTTCAGATCTAAGATCTGAAAGATCTTTTGCAAACATTAGGGGACCAGATGAGAGGGCTCTGAAATTTTTTATTTTAATTATTAGAGGAAATCACCTAAGATTATGACAATTGATAAATCATTCAGCATCGTTACCTTAATGCATCTATTTTCATTTTTATAGATTACTTTCTAATAGGCCCACGCATGTGAATTTTTAACCAATTTTATATAGTTATTATTTTAGAAAATGCATAATCTGGCAACATATTTATTTGTATTTTTATCTGCTTAGACTTTTAGTCAAAGTCACTTCCTAAGAAAGACACTAAGATCAAAGTCACATGCTGAGAAAGACTAACTAAGATCTTGCTTCCTTGAATGAAGTAGACATATGACTTTCATAGAATAGGAGTTTGAGTACTTGTACATGTTTGTCTTCCATATTTGGGGGGAAAATTTTAAGTCCTGTTGATTTTTTTTTAATTTCGTCTAACATGGTAGAGCACTGTATCAGAATACAGGATAGTCTAAAAGTCAGGGAAAAATGTAAAAATATCAGCTTAATACAAAAATATTTTCCTCTCAACTATTGCATGGTCACAGGCGGTGTCAGCAGGAGCTCTTTCCATCTCAGGTCCTTCCCGTCTCAAGCAGACAGAGAAGTGCCATATGCAGTGTTGCTGATTGCCAGGACAAAGAAGTGAGAACTCTGAAAGGGCCTCTATTAACAATTAAATGCTCAGCAGAGACCTGGATCCTGTCTTCTTATTAACACTAGAAGGGTCGATTCAGTCACCAGAGACACAGCAAGTACAAACCTGCCCTATGCCTTAAAGTGTTGGGCTAATGATAGTAATAACGATCTTGGGAATGAAACACTGAAATGAATTGAAATTTTAAAATTTCAATTTCTAATATCATGAACCCAAATTATATAGTTGATACCACAAAATTGAGTGAATATAATATTGAAGGTAGTGTTAATGTGAGTTAATACAAAGACCTTTTCCCTTAGATTACTCACAATGTGATAAAATCCATAAACAAAAAACAGTACTTAAGGCTTGTGCTAAAGCATGTGATAAAGGCAGTGCAGAACACAGAACGGAAACTAAGAGGAAGGGAATACTAATCCTGCCTAGGAGGTAAGTAAAGTCTTCACAACATGTTCCAGAATTCTTTATTTCAAAATTTGTCCACACTAAGCTCAAAGAAAATGTCCTATTAAAAAAAAAAAAAAATCCTCACAACCCACCAAATGATAATCTTGTAAATTTAAGTTCTATTTGTGGTTTCAATCTCAATGAAATATTAAGAATTTTCTATCCCATTTATTAAGTTAAAAATGCAGTATATTAAACTTCATAGTTTCATGGATATAAAGCACAAATTTAAAACCTGTCCTTGAACAGAAAACTCTTATATCTTAAAAAGTGGTTAAAAATAACTCTTGATGGTTTTAACTCTAAGCAAATGGTAGGCACTGTGGTCAACCCCCTCACCGCCTGCCTCCACTGAACACAGGCACCTTTTTTTTTTTTTTAAAGATTCTGTTTAATTAAGAGAGAAAGAACAGTGGGGAGAGGAGGGAGTGGGAGAAGCAGCCTCAACTGCTCAGCAGGAAGGCTGATGCAGGACTCAGTCCCAGGACTCTGGGATCATGACCTGAGCCAAAGGCAGACGTTTAACTGACCGCACCACCCAGGTACCCTACACAGGCACCATTCTTTTTTTTTTTTTTTTTTTTTTTTTTTATATTCATTTGACAGAGATCACAAGTAGGCAGAGAGGCAGGCGGAGAGAGAGGAGGGGAAGCCGGCTCCCTGCTGAGCAGAGAGCCCGATGTGGGGCTTGATCCCAGGACCCTGGGATCATGACCCTAGCCTAAGGCAGAGGCTTTAACCAACACTAAGCCACCCAGGCGCCCCCACAGGCACCATTCTTAAAACAACTTTTGGAGGTAAACACTTTCCCCTTACATGATCTTTACCAATAAGTGAACTGAAACTCAGAGTTGAAGTGAGGTGTGTGAGGTTTCTTAACTGTTAGAGTGGCTGTTTCAGACAACCTCTGACATCACAACACAGATTCTTAATTCCATTTAGTATATCTCACAAATATTAGCAGATTTCATAAAACTAAGTTAGAATGAATAAGTGTATATTAATAGGACATGTATTTTTAATGAATGCCTCTTAAAAATAATGATCTCACATTACCTAAATTGATTTTTCTTAACGCAGTTGAGTTATATTAAGTCCAAAAATCAGCTGACTCATTATCTAAGTGCCAATAGATTAAAACCCAGGATTTAACAATGTTGTGATATGTGGATACCAGTTCAAATGCTTTCTAGTTCCTACAGGATCTTATGTATAAAAGCATAATGAGATTTGTGGGTAATTAAATCATGAAAAAGAGCTATTGAATCAAAATTGGATTGTATTCTAACCATTGCTTTCTTAGAAGACATGATAGATCTATGTTAGAATTATATAAAGGAGATGGGAAATATTTTCTACATGGTGGTGAAGGAAATTGTATTTTTGGCGCCTGTTTTATATAGGAGAAAATGACATCAACTACACAACAATAAGAATAAAACACAACTTACTAAAATCTTTGGGGTGAGACTTACTCCATTATCTTACTTTCCTAGTTGAGAATACATGATTAAGCTGTCATAAGAACTCCAGGATGAATTAAAAATATCCCATGGTCTGTCATTCTGTTTGAAGACTATACCAGGTTAAAAAGCTATACATATGATATCACACATTGATAGCTGTTCTTTACCATTTCACCTGTCGAGATAGAATGTAAAGATGGCTAAAGATTATTTCCAACAAGTTGATTTTAAATTCAAATGATACTGTTCCTCTACCAAAAGGTAAAATACTGAATCGTTCATGAATGATTAAAGAAGGTCTAGTAATCTTTATAAAGAAGATAGGATAACAAAAAGTCTGTTACTTTTAATGATACACTCTCATTCAACATGAGGCATTCATTTGCAAAAAAAAAAAAATCAGGCCTTGAACTTCAGAACATGGTAGGTGGTAAAAAAGAAATACATAATTATACAGAATACATAAATATACAGAAGCAATTGTCTTAAATGTATTTTATATATATCCCAGAATTTTTCCCCCACTTTTAGTCATAGATACTGTTTTTGTGAAGGTTGATCATACTGGATAATGCCCTCCATGGTTTTAAAATTCCTTATATCTCAAAATTGACCACTGTGACCCTTATTATCAACTTAATTAGCAAGAACCCCTGAGAGATAGCATTAGTGCTGCTTTACCACACTATATTAGATAAAATGTGTTCTTCTCCAAAATAGCATGTTTAAATTATCCCTTTTTATCCACTGCAGACTGTGAATGTATTTGTTAACAATCTATTAATTTTGAAGTCACTGAAGCCAAAAAGAGCTATAGGTGAACAGTGTTGGGGGTGACAGCCCAGGTTGTTAGAATAAGCAATTTGAATATCCAAGGCACTGAATAGATTGGTTTCTATTAAGGCGATAGCCAGTATTCCCCTCCTAGGTCTTCCTTTGGGAACAATAACTTTGCACACAATTCCACAACACCAATTGTACCTTCTCCAGATAAGTTTGATAGATAAGAGGAATTCCTATTCCTGCTTTTTATGAACATGTTATGTGGACTAGCATATATGTATGTTTCCCATTTTCTGTATAAACAAGAGCAAAATATGCATAATGGATAAAAATCGATGTGCAAAGTACTGAATAGTGACAGGGCAGAAAGAGGAAATTAAAAAAATAAAAAAAGTTTGAACTCCAGAGAAGCAGGAGTATGTGAAAGAAAGTAATGGAGAGAGAAAGAAGGCAAAAAGAACAGTGAATTAAATCAGAAAACCTTTGAGTCTATGAAATTGATATCATCTGGCCGCTGAGTCAAAGTAAATGAGAGCAATCAGCTGGTCATATATAAGAACTGTCAAGTGAACATTTTCAACATCCATCTAGGAACTCTACCCATATAAACCAGAAGAAAGGTCCTTCTGCAGACAAGAGGCTAGGGAGAAATTCTTAGTCGGAGAAATCTAACTTAATTTTTAAACTCTGGAGCAGAGAAGACCTCATTTGCCGTGCTGTTGTCCGTAACATGCCAACCTCTGTGCGTTCTGCATCCACTGATTTTCTATACTCAGGACAGAAGTAGACATTTAACTTATTTGAATCGTTGATAGAATGAATAATGTACTAAAATTGTGGTTCTGAAAGAGTGTGTTAGTAGGAATTATTTGGGGGAGGTTGACAGTGATTCAAATCTCCAGGCTTTACTCCCAGAGATTCCAGTCACGGGGTATGGAGTGATATATCTGGTAACTTTTTCGAACCGATTCACTTATCCTTTTAACCCATGTCAAGGGGCTGATATTTTACCTTACTTGCAAGCTAGCAAATTAGCCTGCCAGAGTTTCACATATACTGGCAAAAGATGAAAGATTCCTGGGTCAGAGACTAGGGACTTTGTTCCTCATGGCACAGAAAGTAGAATGATCATCGATCTGCAGCAGTTTCCCTCCCCCCAAGTCCCATAGATTGATGCTGATGGGTTCAGATAGATGTCTGCACGTGCATTGGGCTGGGGCATAGGAGAGGAACTCTGGAATTAGGAGCGCTTTATCAAAACAAAACTCTGGGTACAGTTGAAAGAGTCCTAGGACTCCTGCCACTTATTTTGACCATAGTCTTTAGAAAGCATGAGTATAGATGTATACATCCAAATTTAATTAGAAGTAAGTAAACATGATTTCGAGTATTACTCCCTTAATGATTATGCTTTTTGCCATCAAAGCAAGCCTTAAATCTTTACTCATAGTTGTGGTTATTTCTGTAACTGTCTTACCACAAAAATATCTCACTCCCACTTTTTTTTCTTTCTCCATGTGACATCTTTTCTTATTATGTCTACTCTAGGGAAAAGAAGAACAAGTGCGTGATTAGAGAATGTATTTTTACTCATTTAGAGAGTGCGTGAGAAATCTCATTTCCACGTTTGCCACATTTAATTTTGATTAAAGTTCTCAGCTAGAATTCTAGCTTTACTTCAAATTGATCATTCTAAAAAATAAAATCAATATTCAACAATACAGGCTTGCTACTACTGGTGACACTCTAGATTTTATTTTCTGTATCCATATTTCTGATCATACGGCTTTTTCCACCTAAAACTCCTCTGATTACATCCACATATTCTACCATACATTTTGCCAATGCCATGCTCTCCAAAAAAAATTCTGCAAACCTCAAGGTGAAAATTATTTTACCCTATATACCTCTTCTGAGGCTAGCTTACCTTTCTGTGTCATTTAACCACATCTATCTTAGATAACCAACTGAATATATGGCAGCCTTTTCTCTGCGAGAATGAGTATTTCAGGACCGTGGATCAGGTATTACTCAAGGTATGTTTACTCTCTCATGTCCTCTCTTCTTCAAAGGTCACCTAAATAGGTCACTGTTGGTCACCCTGGCACTCTATATTCAATGATCAAAACTGTTTTTCCTGGATAATCTGTCACTATCTGTCTATGTTTTCTCTGTTTTCTGACTCACACACCTAATATCCCCATGATGGCAAATACTTATTAATTTGTTTACTCTATTTCTAACACCTAAAGCAATGCCTGAGTACAACATAGATGTTGAATAAACTAAAACAAAATCAAACCTGTTACTTTTGAAAGCATCCACCTGGCATGACAAATATCTCTATGAAATTAATAGGTTTTGTATAAATTATTTGTATCAATTCACTAAACAATTCTTAAAATGACTGCTTAGAGAATCACTAATACCAGTAGGTGTCTGTTTTTTTCTTCTGACTTAGATTAATGTCATTATCTGCCTTTTATAGGCCACTAAAGATTAAGTATCTAGTGATTGAAAACTAACAGAATCATATGGATATATAGAAAGACATTTTTTTAAAAGATTTTTTAAAAATTTATTTATTTGACAGAGATTACAAGTAGGCAAGAGAGGCAGGCAGGGAGAGAGAGGAGGAAGCAGGCTCCTCGCTGAGCAGAGAGCCCGATGCGGGGCTCGATCCCAGGATCCTGGGATTATGACCTGAGCTGAAAGCAGAGGCTTAACCCACTGAGCCACCCAGGCACCCCTAGAAAGACATATATTAGTTAGCTCCATGGGCAATACACAATCTTTCCATCTCAAAATAATAAATTACATTAACTACATATCCTTTTTTTTTGAAATTCAGATTTTTAAATTCTCTACCAAAGCAAGTTAGTGTTACCTATATTTGTTAAGAATATATGTCTATGGTAAAAAACCATTTCTAGTACACTACTTAGTAGCTCACTCTTTTAAGAACTGGTTTCATTATTCCCTGAAATATCAAATGTGGACCATCAGAAAAGTTATTTATCTATATGGAATTCCTCAAAATCTCACATCAGAGGAACATAAATCCATTTAGTAACAGCTTAACCTTGTTGCATTTGACTTTTTTAGTAAATATTAGACCTTTTCTGTGTTCTACTAAAATTCTCTTCACAGTAAATCTTTTTATATCTTTTATATATCTTGTACTTTTGTATATTTTATTTTCTATATTTGTTTTTTCTTACTGTGACAAATGTCTGGGGGAAAGTTTTATTTTGAGGGATTAAATTTGAAGTCTAAACATTTAATCAGGGAGACTAAGGACTTCATTTGTAATAGCAGTGGTGCTAGAACAAATACAAAGTGGAAAATAATAGAAATACATGGTTATTTTCCAACTTGGGTGAAGTTTTTTCCTTAAAGAAGAGACTCTGGTGACAGAGAAATGGGCAAATACTATTATATTATTTGGTCAAAAATTGAGTTCTGGCATGTGGAGGATTACTGAGAGGGAAAAATATGGATTTGAATATAAGATCAAGGATAAAAATAAGTCCACAACTTATCTTAAAGCATCCAGGAATGGTGTCGTCGTTCATTTTATTTGGACCTTTATCTTAAACATCTGTATTACTTCTACAGTGTATTATCAGGTAAGTAAAGAGAGCAAACTCAAACATGATTCAGAATGGTTTACTATGATCTCTATATTTTATTTTCCAAGTCAGGTATCAAATTTTATGAAAAAAGGATCTTCATTTACCAGTGTCTCTTTATTTTGGTATCAGCTGCCTATTTTCGTAAGTGTGAAAGAAATTCTCTTCCTCTGAAATAACTCAACTTCTGCAAAGAGTATCAATTCAAACAAGTATTAAGAATTTAGTCTCTCAATGTTTAGATGTAGAGTTGGAGAATAGTATACTGTGAAAGCTCAAACCTGGTGATCCATCACAAATTTAGTCCTGTTTTTCTACAGCATGATTCTAGGTGAAATGTCTTCAGGCCGTGGTTTAGACAATATAGAGAAATGTTAATTTGAAAGCATTTTATACTATAGGTAGGTAACTAATGATGATTTCATTTTTGGAAATCTTTTATTTTTTAGATCATAGTAAAAACATCAACCTATACGTTCAAATATAATCACTTCCTCTTCCTAGCTCCCCTTTAGTTGTAGATTTCATTCTGTCCACCTATTGCACTACGTCTAATACTTGCCTTTTAATACAACTTCTCTATTTGCTTCTTTGACCTATTATGTATTGCAAATCTAATCTTGCTTAAAAGAATTCTTTCCTACTCATATAACTAATGCCTTTTCCTTCTCTTTATTTTCCGTTGCTATTTAATTTTACTGCTGTATTTTTATATTACTCCAAAATGAAATTTGGAATAAAAAACTTCTGAGAATTGCAATATTGTGGTAACTAAGCGGATACTCTGTCATGTGTATTATTATTGTGATATTTATGTGTGATGTAGGTGATGAAAAGCTGTTAGCAAATTTTACGCTCACTTTCCTGTAATGTAGTGTTGATTTCTAATCACTTTTTGAAGCTGTTTTCAGTTTTTCATCCTAATATTATTGAATATAAATTCTGCAATGCAGGAAAATAAGCCATAATTTCATAACACTGGATACAGGGTAATATTTTCAGAGCTAAAGCTTTGATTCAGCTGATACTTTACAGTATGTGTTGCCTGACTTGTAAACCTCTCTCACACAAATATAACTGCCCAAGTGAGTGAAAACCCAGGTCTGGATGCATCCAGGGAAATTCTTCTTCCTTGTCTTATACCAAGGCCATTAGAGTGGCCCCTTCAGAAGAACTGCTGACACCTGGGATGACTCTCCCTCCTTCTAACTTTTTGATCTTCCTTCCCTTTTTCTGAATTGGCAGTTGGTGCTGCTGCTTGTTGAATCCAGCAATACGCCAGGGAGTTTGCTTCTCCATGTCCTCCCTCCACATTAAGTTCGGGACACTTTATCACGCAATGAAAACACTGGTTTGTGCTGATATTGCTGGGAAAAGACTTGGGGTTGCTCCTGTGCCTCTGTAGAAAATCATGTTTCAATTGTGATTTCCATATGCAAGTATGTGTCATGTACAAATGTCACAGAGCTTTACTAATACTTAAATAGCAAAGGTTTATAATGTCCTTTACAAACATTACATATATGGGAAACCCAAGGTAATCCCTAGTTCAGTCTCTCACGTGTTTTCTAATATGCTTTTTGAATGAGTGAAGTTAGTGTGTTATGAACAGAATATAACTCTCAGGGAAGCTAAGCTTTGTGCAGCTAATGTGAATATTTCTGGTGGCAATAAATCTTTTGGAGAATTACTGCCCTCCCACTTCTATTCCATGATAATCTTAGATCTAGTGGGTTTTGTTGTTGTTGTTTTGTTTTGTTTTGTTTTTGAGTTTATTCCAGATCCCTGTCTTTAACGTAATTTCCTCCTAGACTTGGGAGCACATGACCTATAACCCAAGCATTAATCGTTAGGATGTCCCACTCTGCCACATTATTTTTTTCCAAAACAAGTGGGGGAGCTTTTCTGAATTTATTGGCATCTTCACAAGAACTTTTTACAGAGCTGTAAAGATGCTTTAATGGTCAGTCTGAAAATGTGATTTGCAGAGAAGGTGAAGCCACAAAATGGATGGGAGAGATTGGGGTGACCCCATTCTGGGTTCTTGTAGCTCGCGTCTTCATTGCGTCCTTGCAGCCTGCACGAGGCGGTGGAGGCTTCCTGCAGTGGTTCTCTCCACTGCTTCCCCAAGACTGGTTTGATTCTTCAGGTTCTTCCATCACCGGCACAATACCTGTTCTCTCTGCTTTAAATGCTCAGTTTTGTTTCTTATCTCATCCCACTCCCCATTTTTTTCTGTTAGAACATGGATACCTTCACTTTTTTAGTCTTATTTGCTGCTTGTTGGTTCATGTTGGCAACAACAGTATCTTATTCCCCAAAGGGCTTGCCAAGAATTCTAATAGATAAAATGAATAGAAGTAGAGGTTTCAGTAAAGCTGTTGAGGTGACATGTTTGTACATCACCTAACAGCTTGATTGTTCTAGTTCTCTATCTTCCCAAATCCCTAAGCATTATTTAATAATACAACAAAAATACACTGCTATATCCTTTCCAGTTGAGGACATCTAGTTATACTGTAAGCATATAGATGTCTTGAAAATAGAAGAATCTTTAGAAATTTTGATATACTTCATCATAAAGGAAATGGAGAGGTCCTTGCATTCAGGTTGCGTTCAGATAAACATCTTTGATCTGCTAACCACTCCAGAAGTTTAGGTCAGCCTTAACTTTATAACTTGATTACGCATGTTTTCGTGATACTGTCCTTTATCGGAGACTACCTTTTCTGTCTTCCCACCAGGATAAGACTTCTCAATTCTTGGGGCTATTTGTGGCTGATTCCACCACTCATTTTCAAAACAAATTGCTGCTTTACTCTTTCTGTATGCACTGTCCCCATCCCCATGCTCACTCGCTCATTCACACACACACGTGCACACACACATGTATACCCTAGCACTGCACTTTAAAAATGCCATAAAATCTTTAGATAATTGATCATTTTTTGTTCTCTTGAACTCTTATTAACTAATTCTGACCATCACAGATCCTGATCTACACAGATCCTTTCTGCACCACATTGTAGATGTGGTATTTTAAAAGAGTTCTATTAGAGGAAGTAGATTGTGGGATGGCTAGATTGAATGAGTTAATATACATATAAGATGATCTTGGTTAAGTGGGAAATGCTGAAACAATTAAACAGAAGTTAAGACTGTTCTAAGCAATGATTTGCAGTGTCAGACATTCTTTCTAGACCAGACCTGCCAGGGGGAAGCTTTCATCCCTCCACAGTAAACCACCGTTCTTGAGACACAGTAATTCATTCAACAATTATTTATTTAATACCTCTTCTTTCCCAGTCAATATATTAAGAACTGGGAACACCAGGATTACAGGCATGGATCATATCTTCAGGCACCTTGCTTTTTAATATAAAGAGAGGGATATAAATGATTACAACGTGAAGCTGCATAGTTAGAATGAAATCTTCTGTAAGGTACTGCCGAAGTTGGAAAAATTGGGATGTAAGGCTGCCTGAGGGGGATTTGTTGAGTGGCGTGCAAGGTCAGACCCTGGAAGGAACAGTATGGTTGGAGCTGAGGGCCTGACTTGAGGATCCAGATAGTTTCTCCAAGCTAGACGATTTATTTTTATAAATAGAGGACAGGCACATTTCCTTAAAATGAACACAATACATGGTTTGTATAAATGGACAGAGATGGTGCGTCTTGGGCGGGGGGGGGGTGGCAGGCCTTGGAAAGAGGCAGAGGCAGAAATAACTATGCTATAAGACTTCATTTTCAATATACCTAAAATTTTCATTGGTGTTACAAGATACATCAAAGGCCATGCGTGTTAAGTGTCAAGCACAGCATCTGTCATATTAGAAGTAGCCCAAAATGTAGGTTATTCACCATAGCCTGAGTATTAGTGATATCAGTAAAGGTGGCTGTCCTGGCAGAGTGATTTTATTTGGTATCCTGGAATTAATTCATTAGTCAAGTCATCCTGTGCCTGCTTGATACTAGAAGGAAAGATAAACTCAGGATATTCAGAATTTTACATATATGCACATATTTGTGTATATATACATATGTATGTACAATATGCACATATGTACATATATACATATATGTATATATAAAATACATGTGTGTGTATGTGTATATATATGTGTATATATATATATAAACTTTTTTTTTTTTTTTAGTGGTTGGAGTATTAACAAATAATGATGAAATTTCTCTGTACTGGGAAGTGTGCTTAATTTAGTTTTAAAAGGCATATAAGTGGCCCTACTTCTGTCCAGTCCTGATTTTAAAGTTTATTATAACCTATCACTGTGAAGGGTCACATCTGCCCCCAACCATTTGTAGGTGATGTAGATCTTCCAACGACTGAGATGAATCTAAATAATGACCTCCATTTATGCTGTGGAGACCTATTGTTTTCAAAAAGGTCTCAGAGGCTGAGATCCTTGAGCATGGAGTTCTGGCTCGAGTGAAATGGGACTGCAGTTAGCTCCAGGGAATCATTCTCTAAAAGTTTAGGCACTGCTCTTAGGGGAAGAAGGGGTTTTCTTCAGGAATTGAAAAATCTACTCAGTAATTTTTAGAGTGGAAAAGACCTTAAACTGCAAACATTAAGCCTCTGATATAGTAGGGACCAATTCTTTTCTGGTCCTTTGTGAAGTATGCATTTATTAGAAGACAGGGACTCGAGAAACATCTCTCCATTCACATAAAACCAATTTGCAGCCTGGGCTTACCCTAGGATTATCCTTCTATAAAAGCTAATAGAAGTGGTTGAAAATCATAGCTAGTACCCTTCTGTCATCCTCACTCTTTAATGGTGAAATGTCATCTGCAGGTTTCTTTAGTAATTGAATCAGGAATATTTTAAAATCACAGTTCATTGGTATTGTTATGTACTTTAATTTGACTTTGAAGTATCCTACCATGAAGTACTTTGATATCTGAAATACCAGTTTTATGAATTGAAGTATTTTTCCATGAGAGATTATAGTACTATGTATTTTACTCTCATGTATATAAATGATCTGTAAAAATAGACTAATCTTAATCATATTCTCCGTATTGTTGAATCCAGTCTTAAATTTGAGTACTTATGGCTCTTGTGTGATTTTCCTGAAAAAATTAATGTTAGTCTAAAACAAGTATGTGAAATGCATGTACTTTTTAAGGAAAAAATAATCTAGTATGTACCAATTAGGTTTCACCACACAAACTTAAATCCACACACTCGGGCTTTTTTGTGTGAACATTAATTTTGCTATATAAATGAGACAAGGGCAGGGCAGTGTTTCCTTATGGGTCCAATTTGCTTTGTGGTTATAAGGCAACAAGGTAACAAACAATGAATTCACTTGAAAATAATATTTTCACTTGTTGATTCTCTTTCTGGATTTTCATTGTCCCATATCACCCAACATTAAATAGTGACAACAGTATCAATAGTTAGTGATGCTTAGTTTTTAATCACATGATGTATTCCATTTCTGACTACCCTTGAGAATAATTCTTTGGTACTCTACAAGTATTTTCATGGGAAATTACCTGTTTTGTTGATAATAAGATGCATTTTTTTCCTCTGGTATTTTTCACTAGTTTGAGGAAACTGCAGTGGTGGTGCAGGGAAAGATGCTGTAGAATATTTTATAGTCTGTAATCTTAGAGAAATCATGCAAATACAACAACGAACAATGACAAATCATATCGTAGCAACCTTTTCTAAAGTGACCATTATTGATTGTATTTCTAGGCCTAAAATGTTAAATAGGGCTTTAAAAACTCTTCCTGAGTTCTATATTTAATGAAAAGATATAATAATGAAAAGATATTATCCGTTGCAATGAAATTTTGAGATACCAGAAATGCTATGATACAGTTGGACGGAATAGCGATAAATATCCTGGAACTGTGTTATTGCAGGGATTGTGTAGCAAACATTTTAGAGAAATTTACAGTTCCGTGACTAAATTCACTAAATTGCAAATAAAATCAGTTTAGCTAAATGCATTATGGTTTGCATTTACAACAGAATAGTATGTAGCCATTAGACAAGATGGTATTTAATAGGGCAAAATGTCCATAAGCATTTTGTTCAAAACACATTGTTTAAAAAAAAAGTCGACTCAACTTTAGAAACTCTATAATAGATGAACATTATTTTTAGTTATGTATGTTTTCTAAGCTGTCTCCAGTGAATACAAATTTCTCTGGAAATAAGATAAATCAGTGTTATAAATGTTTGTATTTAAAATAGTCCTCTCAATCTTAAACACATGCATGTGACTGGGAACTTGACATTCTTTATGCCTCTTAACAGAATGCTTACTGTAAAAGAGTTCCTAAATGTGAATAAATGCAAATATATTTGGGAAAAGAACAGTTTTTTATTTGCTTGTTTTTTGTTTTCTTGTTTTTCCTGAAAAGGAGTATGTAATTGGAGAATGTGACACACACCATCTGTCCAGTGTTACTCAGAATGCAGTCCCTGTTGGGAGGTATACACCATGGCTTAACCTTCATGTAACTGGTGATCATGAATTTGAATCCTGACTTCAGTGAGGTTAACTTCAAAGTTATTAGTGTCAACGAGTGTGTTCTGCTTTTTTCTGTTTCCTGGTTTCAATTCATCACCTTTGAATTGGTTAAGGATCCTTTATTAGCATTCAGCTTGGGGTTCCAACATGTTATAACACAACACAGAAGATGCAATACTTTGAATGACTTTGGTTATTTTGTGTAGTTTGAGAGTGGAAATGGTGCGTGAAGGGATTCCCATTTTAGATGCATTCCTGGATGACCAATTAAAATACGAATTTTATGGTTTCTGTTGTTTTAGGGTTTTTTGATCACCTCTTCAGAGCCTCCTCACTTTCTTCTGCTTTTCAAAGTTGTGTTTTTAACATACAGTCTATCCTTTACTGTGATTCTTTGTGTTTTCGTATTTTCAGCCTTCTCTGGCAGTTGGTTCAGCAAACATGATCAGTCTCTTACCCATAGTTATTATTTTAGGGCATTGTTTCTTTTGCCCTTAAGTTCTCTCTTTTTTTTAAAAAAAATATTTTATTTATTCATTTGACAGAGATCACAAGTAGGCAGAGAGAGAGGAGGGGAAGCCGGCTCCCTGCTGAGCAGAGAGCCTGATGTGGGGTTCGATCCCAGGACCCTGGGATCATGACCTGAGCCGAAAGCAGAGGCTTTAACCCACTGAGCCACCCAGGCGCCCCCTAAGTTCTCTTTTCAATGGTGTTTTTTCCCCTGTAATTATTTAACTAAAAGTAATAGTTTAACTCATTAATGCCAGCTGGCATTGTATGTGATTGTACAGATAAAGAATAGATCTCTGCCCGTTTTCTTCCTTCATTCTTCGCTCTTTCAGTCTACAAATATTAAACTGTTATTGTTAGAGGCTGAGACACTAAAGCCAACTTGCCTGTGTTCAAATCCAAACTCGGCCACTAATTAACTGTGCGACCTTGGACAAATTCCTCAACGTTTTAAAAAATTCCTCAACTGAGTTTTTTCCTCATATGTAAGATGAGGATGATTCTAGTAGGTGTTGCAGAATGATGATCTGTTAAAATGTCCATGTTCTTCAATATGGTACCTTACACGTTTATATCCCTGGCAGATGGGATTTTGCAAATGTGATCTTGAGATGGAGAAATAATCCTTAAAAATGCAATGGGAATTCAGAGTTAGGAAGTATGATGAAAGTAGAGCAGGGGTAATGCAGCATGGTAAAGGTGTGACTGGCCACTGATGGCTTTGCAGAGAGTGGAATTGAGCCATGAACCAGGAATACAGAAGGTTTTCCAAGCTAGAAAAGGCAAGGAAATAGATTCTCCTCTTGAGCCTCCAGAAAAATCTGGTCTTGTTGACAAATTGATTTTAGCTCTGTGAGATCCATTTTAGAATTCTGACCTCCAGAACTAGGATAATAAATTTTTTAAAGTCACTAAGTTTATGATAATTGGTTATAGCAGCAATAGGATGTAGTAGGGCTTCCAGGAGAATTTTTTTAAGTGATACAAGTTTATTAAGTGAAGGTATAGAAAAAGCTCTCAAGGGCGGGAGGGATCCCGACAGGGATCAATGAGGGCCTTTAGGGTTGGTCTTTTATAGAAAGCTAACCAGGGAATGTAAAGGCTTTTAACATCTCTATTGGTAACACATTCAATGGCTTACTTCCTTTTTAGGGGCTGATTATTTTTTGTTGGTCACAGGTGATTATCATAAAGACACCCACCCCACATGCCTAGGGTAGGGTGGTCCAGTTTGTCCCCTTATCTCAGGTTTCCCCACACCTACACATTTTTGGGATTTCCGTGAACCAGGAGAATTTTTAAAGTTAATACTGGTGAAGAAGCTAGAGAAGTATCTTATTATAAGCCTGATATGTATGTGCCTTTGTACAATATTTAGGGATGTACCTAAAGAAATAAGCATTGAGAAGTATCAGCTGCTTCCTACAAATGCTTCACATGTATGTCGACAGAAAATATATATAAAGAATTGTCCCTATTCTTCAGTTGTAATGTACCTTAAAGGAGACTACACAGACATTAAAAATTGTATGTACCTATATTATGTGTAATATACATTATGACGGAAAGCTGCTGAGGCTTCGGCATATCCGTGTAATGACAAAATGGTAGGGATACGAAGTAGATGCTGTGTGCAGTTGCTTTAATGATGTGAGGCTAGTATTCTCAGAACGCTGTGAACATAATGCTTGCCTTTGGTTAAATGCTGAGGAGGAAAAAGCCTTCCCCATAACAGTGCTTTCAGTTCAGATGACAGAACTTTAATTGGGAGACACCCAATTTAGTTTTAGAGAAAACCCCAAAAGTATTAGTATTCACCGGGGTGCTTGAACAGTAAAAGGCTCCTTGGCTTGTAGCCCTAGGCAAGTAAAAACTGCACTTGGGAAGCCTGGATAAACAGAAGATGCGGCAGTGGGAACCTGATGCAGCTGGTCCACTCAGGATTGACTTTTCAGGTGGTGGTGTTCAGTGTAGCTCTGTGTAGTGTAGCTCTGTGTAGGGACACAGTATCTGCCTTTTATCAATCTCTGGTTTTGAAAAAATCTGTGACCAAGCCTAGGATTTGTTTTGCTTTGCCCCTCGGCCAAGTTCCTGACCCTGGCTGGGTTTCCTGTGAGGCCACTGGTTCCTGCCGTGCTCCCTGCACGCCCGGTTTCATTCTGCGGTCCGAAGGGGCAAGCTCCTCCTCCTTTTTGGATGTCCGAGGCTGAAGAGCCCGTCCTCTGGCTCGGGCCGGCTCTGTCCGGTTGGACATGGGGCTGTGGCACGGGATGTTGCCCATAGATGCTCCAACCCTGCCTGGCGTCCCCCTGCTGTCCCTGGACGCAGAAGCTCTCTCTAGAGAGCCTAGAGCTCGGGGGCTTTTTCCCTTGAGTGGGTGCGCTCCCGCCCTCCCTTCCCCCACAAGTCCACCCTGGGGGCACGGACAGAGAGCCACAGTGTGGGTGCTGTAAAGCTTTGTATTTCAGTAAAACAGCACAAGGTAAAAAAAAAAAAAAAAAAAAAAAAAAGTTGCGGCTGTCAGTATAACTGCAACAGTGGCCATCCATGACTCCTTGTCTACTGCTGGGGCTGAATCGGTACTTGTGTGACTCCTTTGCAACATCAAACATGCCTAACTCCTGGGAGTGGGGCGTTTCTCTCCCCTCTCCTATTTGAATGACCACTTAGAAATGACCTCAGGAAAGATCTCTCAGTCTGAGAGAGATTTGAAGAGTATTTCTATATCCCACAGGTTAGGTCAAATTGAAATAGTGGGGGTGTGAGGCATTCCCTCTTGAGAGATGGTGAAGGGGATTATCAGTGTTTTATCAGGATGTAGCATGTTCTAGGCCATCAATAACTGGGGGTAACTGAAGTCTGCCGGATGATCACCATATGTTGTGCAAAAAACCTCTATTTATGTATTTCACTATTGGTACAGTTTGATTTTCAGATAATGGAAGAGAGACATCTGCAGTTTTCTAGTATTAAAACTAAAGAAAATGAAAAACTCCTTTTATTTGCATTCCAAAGCTGTTGCGTATGACTGACTTAAGTGCTTAATATGTACTAAGTATTATGCTCTACATGCATTGCCTTTTAAACCTCATCATTTTCTTCAATACATGTTGATTCAATCCTGTGTACTTCATAGATGAGAGCACCAGTGTATACATGACTGTTACGGTATACATACAGCCTATATCTATCTGACCTCAAAGACTGCCTCTAGCAACTCGATAATTCTGCCTTCACAACCTCTTCTGGGCACTGTAGGATTACCCTGCAAAATACAGGGCCAAATTTTCAAATAGGAAGCACACACATATATGTGTTAAATCCCAAGAGTTTGGCGAATCGGGTTTGCTCTGTGACCTTATCTCGCTCATCTCTGGATATTGAACTTGACTGTGCACAGCTGCTATACTGAATATTAAAAACCCACAGGAAGCACAGAGAAGCTTTCACCACAGAGGGCCTGATAGAGCCTTTGTCAGAATGCCATAGCACTAAATCAATGTAACTGAAATGTACTTTCATCCTAAAGTACTCCAATCTTAGAAGTTACCTGAAAGATGCAACACATTTATCTTCCAGATGAGAGATTCCTAGTGGGTTGCTCCTTGATTTTCCTAAACTGCAGGATTTTTTTCCACCAGGGGGCGCCAGAGCAACAATGACGGCACAAGGATTCCCAAGTAAAAACTAATTTTCCCCCGAATAATGACTCAACCCTGGAGATGGGGCAATAGATGGGCCCTAATGGCACGATTTGTGATCAACCAAAGCTTTACGAGAGTCGAAGGTGTTAGTTTTAATTTAAGGAAGGATAAATTATTTATACAGAGAATTCTAAAACTTTATTTTGTCTATTACAATATTCTTCTGCCAAATATGTCTGAGTCATTATCAAGAAAATATTTTGTTTTCTGCCTACTACTCTTTTTCTAATGGAAACGATTCCTAGGAGAAAGGCCAAAAGACATGTTGAAAAGGTCAGAGACAAATAGTAAAATTAGCTACTTAACAATAGAAATAGTGGCATTTGGGTAAAGAAAGCATTTTTTTTTAAACTAGAAAATTCTTGGAATTCCACACAGTAAATATTAATCCTAAAACTATTGCTAAGAAATTTTAAGAAAGGAGAGTGCCCATTCCAAGTATCTCATTGGAGCACACAGAATAACAAAGAATTGTATGTTTTCTCTTCCCATACTTGTTTGTGTGTGTGTGTGTGTCTGCACCATAAAGGTCTCATGTATATTATACAATATAAGGCGTATATGCTTTACAACAAATGACAATACTGTTGATATGTGTGCTTTTTTATGTTTTCTCACTTCATATATGATGAACATCTTTCCACATGAGAACATAAATATCTACAGTCCCTGACTTAAGAGAGTTCAACTTAGAATTTAACTTTACAGTGTTGTGAAAGCAATATGCATTCAGTAGGGACAATACTTGAAAGTTTGAATTTTGGTCATTTCTTGGGATGGTACAATACTATGCATTACAATATTCTCTTGCGATGCTGGGTGTTGGCCGCCACAGCTCCCTGTTGGCCACATGATCATCAGGGTGAACAGCTGACATGGAACCATGCTGTTTCCATACAACTATTTTTTTTCCACTTTTAGTTCAGTATTCAATACATTATAGGAAATATTCAGCATTCTGTTATAGAATAGGCTTTGTATTAGATGATTTGCACAACTGTAGGTTAATGTAAATGTTCTGAGCATGTTTATGGTAGGCTAGGCTGAGAGTTATGATGTTCAGTAGGCTTTGTGTATTAGCTGCATTTTTTACTTAAACCCATCTTAAGTTGAAAATACTGGCAGCTGTGGTTCCTTTTTAATAAAGTGGATATCTAGATACTACTGAAATAATAGAAATACATTAAGCTATATCATTTCTTCTTTTTATTTTAAAAGATTTATTTTAGAGAGTGCAGGGGATGGGGGTGAGGGAGGGGGGGAGGAAGAGAGGGAGGGAGAGAAACTCAAGCAGACTCCACACTGAGCATGCAGAGCCCCAAGTGGGGCTCAATCCCATGACCCGAGATCACGACCTGAGCCGAAACTAAGAGTTGGATGCTCAGCCCTCTGTGCCTCCAGGTACCCCTGTATCATTCCTTAAAAAAAAAAAAAAGTATATTCTTTTACCAGTTCAGGCCTAGTGTATATTTGGCATGCAGTAATTCATTTGAGTGGCTGGATGTTTCTCCGTTCTTTAAGGAAGAGGCCCTGCATACCAGTAACCTCTCTGGGAGAGTGACAGTACCCATGAACTTACTGTGAACTGTCAGTGCAGCAGTAAAGATAGCTGCTTATTCCGCTTAGTCTAAGAGTTCACAAACTAACTTGAACATACATCTCTCAAGAAATACTAACCTAGGGGTGCCTGGGTGGCTCAGTGGGTTAAAGCCTCTGCCTTTAGCTCAGGTCATGATCTCAGGGTCCTGGGATCGAGCCCCGCATCGGGCTCTCTGCTCAGTGGGGAGCCTGCTTCCCCCTTTCTCTGCCTACTTGTGATTTCTGTCTGTCAAATAAATAAATAAAATCTTAAAAAAAAATACTAAAATTTCTGCAGACGCAAATTGTGACACCTCATTCTAGGTTAATTCCTCTATTTGCTTTGATCCTAGCAAGTGCTCCTCAAATTTTAATCTGCCTGTTGATCGCCTGAGGATCTTGTTGAATTGCTGATTCTGACTCCGTAGGTCTGGAGTGGAGCCCAAGATTCTGTATTTCTAATTAGCTCCCAGGTTCTGTCTGTGAGTAGCTGACCAGTGAGCTCTCCTCTTAGAAGACAAGATGTAATTCACATGGAGTTGTTTTGATCATAGGGAATGGTAGGAAGCACTAATTTGAATGACCTTTTCAATTCATAAAAGGAAGTTTTCCCCCTTTATTTTTTTAGTGTGATCCATTCGTTGCTGCTTTTACATTTGAGTGAATTTTTAATACTGTCTTTGAACATGGCTTAAGAAAGCTCTCTAAGGACAGTAACATGGTAATACTTTGCGGGAGAGATTATTTTAACAGCAATATATTAGCCAAATGTTGGAGTAGGTAAGAGAAACGAGCTAAGAAACAAATGTTGTAGTTGTTTTATTCACCCTGCCGAGTGCCACTGTCCCTGTCTGATATGTGTGAAGTTGCATGGCAGCCTTTTTACCGTGGGTAAGCTGTTCGACATACATAACAGATGGGGTCATAACTTCCCAATTCCATAAACATGGTCTCTACTCCTGGAGGCAGTAATGTATGAAGATGCTTTTTCAATGTGTTTATAGTAGGTGCATTGCTGGCATTTTACACGTTATTGAAGCTCAGGGCAGCAATAGCTTGTAATGTAGTTTTCAACATAGCTTCAATGAGTTTTTAGGGGTGAGGCACAATAGATAAGAAATAGAAATACCTTAGTAAATTACTCTTTTATTCTGTCACTTGGTTCAAAAGTGTTCTGCCTGGCATTTCAGTGTGAATCTGTGATTGTTTGGACATCATTATTTTGATATTTTGTCCTTTGTAGGACCATCTTGTCAGTGAGGTTTTTCAGTTACTTCTGGTAAATGGTATCCCACTATAGCACACTCAAAATATTGCTCCTAAGATTGATAGCAGCATGCTATACTCTAAAATCCAGTTAACCTCATTGGAGACAGCATCACCAAAAGACAAGAAGAAAAATATGACTGCAGGGGAACATAAGGGAAATATATTTCAGGAAGGAAAATAATATTTTAAGGTTTTTCTGGGAGCCTTATCTTGATCTATTGAGCAAACACATATGTAAGATATGTAAGGAATAAGCAAATACAAAAGGCCATTGATACACATTAATATTAGTGACTTCGTTATTCCAGTTTCTAAAACTTAATTTTAGGAAACAGCGTTATAGTAATAAAATAATTATTGCTATTTGGAAGTTGAAAATCTAGGGCCGCCTGGGTGGCTCAGTGGGTTAAAGCTTCTGCCTTTGGCTCAGGTCGTGATCCCAGGGTCTTGGGATCGAGCGCCGCGACAGGCTCTCTGCTCAGCAGTGAGGCTGCTTCCCCCTCTCTCTCTGTCTGCCTCTCTGCCTAGTTGTGATCTCTCTCTGTCAAATAAATAAATAAAATCTTTAAAAAAAATCTAGTGAAGAGAGCCTCAAAGTAAAGGATAAATATGTTACAATGAATGCCTCAGTGTAAGGTGACAGAAAAAAGAGAATACCCAGTTGTTTGAAATGGACCTGTTGATGGGGGAAGTGAGTGTGCAGAGAAGCAAAGATTTTGCTATCATTATTATTATTATTATTATTTTTAAAGATTTTATTTATTTATTTGACAGACAGAGATCACAAGTAGGCAAGAGAGGCAGGCAGGGAGAGAGAGGAGGAAGCAGACTCTTCGCGGAGCAGAGAGCCCGATGCGGGGCTCGATCCCAGGACCCTGGGATCATGACCTGAGCCGAAAGCAGAGGCTTTAACCCACTGAGCCACCCAGGCGCCCTTGCTATCATTATTATTAACTGAAAACTTAGTTCTGAAAATTCTCCATGCCACCTTCACTCCTTCCTATTTCCCACACAAATAGTATTACACATTCTGTAGACAAGGAAATTGTATTTTCTTTTCCATAACATTTAATGTATCTTTGCTCTTTATTATAGACTTATAAATGATCTCATGTACTAGATGTTAGCCTACTGATAAGAAAGACTAATTTGCTTATTCACCATTATATTATTCTTGTCCCCACCATTTACTTCACTTGAGTAACAACTAATGGACACTGTAACTGCCCACAATAAAATTTAGTGCAATTTTTGGTTTTCTGTGTTGTGATAAAGCACATGAAGAAATAGTTATAAAAAACAGACCTTTGATATTCATCAGTTTCTTGTTTGCAAGCTTCATTCATGTCTTAATGGGGGTAGCACTTCATTGTACTTTAAAAGAATTGATGGGGGAGCACCTGGGTGGCTCAGTGGGTTAAGCCTCTGCCTTCAGCTCAGGTCATGATTTCAGGGTCCTGGGATCGAGCTCAGGGTCCTGGGATTGAGCCCCGCATTGGGCTCTCTGATCAGCAGGGAGCCTGCTTTCCCTCTTTCTCTCTGCCTGCCTCTCTGCCTACTTGTGATCTCTCTCTCTGTGTCAAATAAATCTTAAAAAAATAAAAGAATTGATGGGAATAGTGGATTGAAATTAAAAATATTTTTCATTGTCTCACAGTACTTACTGATTCTGCTTCTCCCAAGAACCCAAATTAATCCAGCAAATATATGGTAAAATCTATATAGAGATACTAAAGGGAATAGGTTTGGGGGAAACAGGAGTCAATTTTGGACATGTTGAATTTGAGAGGTTACTAAACAAGTGAAGTTATCAAAGAGGTGTGTGTATTTTAGAGAGTCTTACTAGAGACAGAAAATAAAGTGTGGAATTAGTTGTATAGTCATAGTAAAGAAGACAGAGGATTGAGGCACTCTTAAAAAGTAGGGTTGAAAAACAGTGGAATAGCAGGTATGCCCAGAGTGTGTAAAGGTCTGGAAACCAGGTGGAAAAAAAAGAGTTATCAAAGAGGTGATACTGATCATTTGTGTTGAATGTTGATTTTTGGTCAAACGGTATGTGTAATATGAGAGGGAAAATTGAATTTTACAACATGAAGTTTATTGATGATGTTAACAATGATAATTACAAAATGAGGACAAAAGCCTAGTTAGAGTTTGGCTAAGTGAGAAAAAGGGGAATGTTTGCTATGGCTGCCATACACAGTGCCCAGACTGGTTGACTTAATAACAGAAATTCATTTCCTCACAGTTTGGGATGCTGTATACCCAAGATCGAAATGTCAGCAGGGTTGCCCTCATTCTTAGGCCTCTTCCCTTGGTTGGTAGATGACCATCTCTTCTCTCGGCCTTCATGTGGTCTTTCCTCCCTGTATCTATTTCCTAATATCTTCCTTTTGTAAGTACACCAGGGATATTGGGTTAGGGCTAACTGTACTCAACTCATTTTAACTTAATTACGTCTTTGAAGATTGTACCTTCAAATATAGTCACACTTGAGATATTTGGGATTAGGATTTCAAAATGAATTCTGGAGAGAAAGAATTCAGCCCCTAGCACTCTTCCCTCTGGTCCCCCAAACTTCATGGCTTTGGTGCAAAATATATTCACCCTATCCCAGTAGCCCCAAAGGTCTCCACCTTTTCCAACATTAAATTCATTGTCTCACCCAAATGTCCTCTAAATCAGTTAGGATTGAGAATCAAGTTATAATTCATCCTGAAGCAAAGTTCATTAGCTGTGAACCTGTGAAACCAGAGGGGTTATCTGTTTACAAAATACAATTGTAGCACAGGTATAAGACAGACATTACCATTTCCAAAGGGAGAAATTAGGAGAAAGGGGGAAGGGTCACACATCCCAAGCAAGTCTGAAAATGAGCAGGGTAAATTCCATATGATTTTAAGCCTTAAAAATGTCTTTTTTTTTTTTTTTTAAATTTAGGGCCACAGGTTCTAGTGAGGACTACAGGGTCGTGGCTCTAACTTATATGCCCACCTGTGTGGTGATTCTTTCTCCTCATTTTAATTTGCTCACTGTTTTAGCACTCTAAATACCTTATCTTCAATTACAGTAACATTGTTAGGTACTGGAGGTTTGGGGGACAGACACAACACAGCCTACAACAGAGGTTCCAGGCAGTTCTTTGGAGGAGTATTAGCTTTCAGAAGTCAACAAAGAGGAAACAGTAACTGATGGAAAAAGATGAGTGAAATAATACAGTTTGACAATAAGATGAATAATTCAATAGAGGGATGTATTGATGTTGTAGAAGAAAGCAGAAGAAACTGCTGCAGTAATGTCCCTAAGTACGCTAGAGAGGATGGAAACAAGTGTAAAAATGGAGGGATTTCTTGACTTTCTGCGGAAATACATAGGGAACAGGCAGGTACAGATAATAGTAGGGGTTCTCATGTGGGATGGAAGTATGTGGAAGTTCTCTTGTGAGCTTTGCTTTCTTTCAGCAAACTAGAAGTAAAGGTCATAAACTCTAAGTGAGCCTGGTAAAGTAGAGAGTAAAAGAAAATATGTAATAGTAATTCAGCATAATTTTGTCATAATTTTATCCTGGGAGGAGCCATTCTGGTTTTAGTTTTTTTTTTTTTTTTTTTTCGCTAGACACTTTGGATGAGTGAAACAAAAAACTGGGAATGAGTTGTTTTTTCTAGCTTTGAGGTTTTTCTCCTATAGTATGGCAAAGCAAGGAAAGGGGCAAGTGAAAGCAGAATATTCAGGAGCAAATTATTAATTAAGGCTAATTAATAATTAGCCTTATATTTTAAGCTGTGTAGAATAGAGGAAAGATGTAAAGATGACAAGGGAAAATAAAATGAAATAGAAGTCCTGTTAGGCGCAAGAGATTCCTGGAGTCTAGGTTCTCTAAAGAAGAGGTTTGAGAATAAATGAGGTGGTGATCAAAGAGCATCACCATTTGGAAAATTAGACCACAGTACTAACTTGTGGCAATTTAGTAAATAGTATGTCTCGTTTTGTAGCTGCTGCATTTAATGCAGTTAAATGAATAGTTAGAATCATTTGAATAGTTCATTATGTTTAGTTTAATTAGTGTCCTATGCTGCCTTACAAATTACCACAAACTAAATGACTTAAAACGGCAGTCATTTTCTGTAACCATTTCTGTTAAGTCAGAAGGCTGAGACTTGCATAGCTGAGCTCTGTGCTTAGAGTCTCACAGGCCTAAAATCATGGTATTGGTTGGCTGCATTCTCATCCGAAGGCTCAATAGGCAAGGATCCAGTTGGCAACTGCTCTCAGGTTGTTGACTGATTACATTTCATTGCGGTAAAGATTTCTCGGCCACTTTTTAAATTGGCTTTTTAAGGTCAGCAGTAGTCTCTACTCCAAATCTCTGACTTCTAGAGCATCTTTCAAATGACTCTACTGAATAGATCAGAGCCACCAGAATACTCTCCCTTTTGATTGACTTAAAGTAAATTCATTAGGGTATCTAACTGCATGCCAGGTCCTTCACTTATGCCATATTCTTTTGATTAGAAGCAAATTCTAGGTTTTGTTTGTGATCAAGATGAGGAAATAATAAAAGGCTATGATTCATGACTGGGGCTGTAGTTAGTTTAGGCTAACACAAAAATGTGTACATTGAACTATGTATTATTTAAAGGTGCTTTTTCAGTTTTATGTTCACCCATTGAGGGTTAATTGCAATAAGAATCACCCTGTTACAAATGTAAACTGTAATAATGTTGGGGGGTGGTTGGAGAAATAACTGTTTTCAGACATTGGATGTAGGTAGCATGATCTATGATCTATGGTCTATGATCATGGATCACTTGAGGAAATCTCATGAGAGAAGGGAAATATGATCCCCTTGATTTCTAGCGTATTACCTAGAGAAAGTTTCTATCCATGTCATAGAAAATGTCAGGGTGTGGGGGGATCCAGACATAACTCAGTTGAGTTGGAAAGATAGACTGTTACTTGCAGAAACCAAAGTGACTATAACTTTAAGGGCAAAATACCAGAAATAGAGGAGATTGTTGATTGGTAGGTAGGTAGATAGTAGAGGAAACTGTAGGGAGGAGGGGAGGAGAGAAGAGGGTGTGCTATGGAGACCTCCAGAAGGATCCTCTCAAGTATTTGGTTGAGTATTGACCCACCTTCCAGAAAGGCCAGGGATGGAACTACTGGGAAGCAGTAGGCAAAACAATTCATGAAGATCACACAGGGTTGAGAAGAATTGGCACTCTCATCATCGCAAATAAAAATACCTCTTAATACACATGGCATCATACAGTGGCAAAGATGGTCCCACCTTAATTATAAGACTAAACAAATCCAAAGGTAAATCTGGTGTGAACCTGTCCAAATTGAAATCAAGCATCAAAAGGAATAAAGTGAAAGAATGTGGATAATTTGTGACCTAGAACAAGTTTCAATAATCCTTTAAAAATACAAGAAAATTCAGCATAAAAAAAATGATTTGCAGAACTTCAAATTACAGTCAAGATTACTGGGCATGCAAAGTAGTAGATAAATAGAAACTATTATCAGGAGACAGATCCATCATTAAAAACAGATGCAGAAAAATCAAAGCTAGAATCAGTAGACAAGGAGTTTAAAGGAATAATTACACATCTAATATGTTCAAGGATTTAAAATAAAGCCTGAACATGAAGGGAAGAGTAGTTAAGGTTACAAAAGACTCAGATGAAACTACTTGAAGTAAATTCAATATCTGAAATGTAAAAGTAAAATAAAACACCGAATGGGAGTAATAAGAGACATGGAAGAGAAAGATTTGTGACCTTGATATAGCAATAAAATAGAGGGAAAATCCTGGAGAAAGAGACTGTAAACAAACTGGTTATCATGTCCAGTGAGACAATATTGAGTAGGCAAACATTGGAGAACATACAGAAGGGCCTAGATAGTATTTGAAGAGATAATGGTCAATTTAATTTATGCGAAAATAAAAAATCAGCAAAACCATGCTGAATGAATAAAGCAGAGCATATACTAATCAAAAAACTAAAAACCTGTAATTGAGAAAAAATATCTAAATGGTAACCAAGGGAGAAAAATGACACTTCTGCATAGAAGAACAAAGAAGAATGATTGTAAATTTGACAGAAGTTAAACTTGCCAGAAGACAATGAGAAACAAGCTCATTAAAGTGCTGAAAGAAAAAAAAAAACAAACCTGGAATTGAATATCAAGCAAAAAATATGCTTCAAAGATGAAGATAGACTTTTTAAGCAAATAAAAGCTTACAAATTTCACTGTTATCAGACCTTTGTGATAAGTATGAAAGGAAGCACTGGTGAAAAATGAAAATGACACTTGATAAAATTTTGCATCTAAATGAGGATTTGGTAGATTTGACCTGGGATGTGTCTATCTGTCTCTGTTCCTTGAACATTCTGAGAGGTCAGGTTTTACATTGTTAAAATGTTACTTTTTTAAAAAAGAAAAAGCATTTTGAATAGAAACTATATATGGCCAATAAAGCCTAAACAATTTATTGTCTGGCTTTTTACAGAAAGTGTAAAAACTTTCAACCTAAATAATGAGTATCACAAATGACAAACACAGTAGCATAAATGTAAGTGGGACACACAGATCTTTTTCAAAATGTGAAAAATAATGAAAGCAATGGCTGTTGAGCAAATATGTGGAAATAAAAGTATGACAATATTAAAAAAACACAAAGTATACCGTTGAAAAGTCTTATTGCGAGCCCTAGAGTAAACACAACATTAAGTAAAAAGCTGTAACTAATAAGCCAACAGTGAGAATAGAAAAGATTATATTGTTAATCCAAAATAATGCAGATAAAAAAAAAAGGAAAACAGGGATGGGTAAAACAGAGGAAGGGCAGTGGGGGATTTAGACTTCCAGTTATTGAATGAATAAGTCATAGGGATAAAAGGTACAGCATGAGGAATATGGTCAATGACATTCTAATAATGTTGTATGGGGACAGATGGTACCTACATCTTTTTGTGGTGAGCATAGCCTAATGTATCGAAAAGTTGAATCACTATCTTGTACACTTGAAATGAATGTAAACTTGTGTGTCAACTATACTCAAAAAATTAAAAGGAGAAAGGAAGAACAATGGCACAGGAAGCAATATTTTAGCAGAACTGCATCAATAATCTTATTAAATATGTGATCCAAAAATTGTAATTTTAGAGATTGTCAGAATATAACAAAATGCAAATTCCTATTCTCTTTAAAAGAAATTAGATTTCAATATAGAGATACAGATTAAAGTGAAATAATGAAAATAATAAAGTGAAAAGAATGAAAAGATAGAATAACAGCTAAGATAGAATAATAGGAATAGACTTCCTGTCCTTCTGGAAACAACTAGGATATATATAGGAAATAAAAACCAGACCAAATACAGGAAATGACAGTTTTCAGGCACTGGAACACAGGCAAAGTAGGACAACGATGTCTGACAGAAAGGAACCAAATGAGGTAAATCCTATGATTTTCCCTCCTCTCTGACTGCTCTCATTGCTGTAGGGGAGGGAATAGGGCCATATACGGAGCTGTTTGATACCACCCCATTAAGGACCTAGAGTTCCAGTTTCAGGGATGCCAGGGTGAGTGCTGGAGAGGAGGGTGTGCAGAGAAGATCTAGAGACTAGCGGGATTGACAGGGAGTCTCTCAAGTCTTTGACCAAATATGTTGAGTAATAAAATACCAGAAAAACAGGGAAATAAATACTGAAAAGGGGTAAGTCAGATAATTTCTAGAGATCATGTAAAGCTTGAATAGTCTACTTTTCAAAGAACCATAGTGAACAGACGTATGTATACACCGGAAATTGAGTAGAATCCTTAGAATTGGCTTGGTTCCGTAGTGAGGCCAAATTAGTCCTAATACAGATAGTTTTAATCTGTTAGTGTGGGTTCTAAACAAAGTCTTAAAATGATCAAATAGATTCCAAAGAACTATACGGCATCCCTGAAAAGTTTTATTCTATATAAGGATGTAGGTATGGAGAGAGAGAGAGAGAGAGAGATAGTGTGTGTGTGTGTGTGTGTGTGTGTGTGTGTAGACACACACACATTCTAAAATAGGAAAGCATAACATTCATGAGTCTGTTGTTTAATAAAACCTATCTAGGGATGTAAAGGAAAAAAAAAAAGAATAAGCCTATAACCAGAAAAAGTCAAGAGAAATAGGTACAGTGGAGATGCCATTCGGGAGCCGTGTTGGAGGCTGGAAGGTCAGAAAAGATGGAAGAGATACTTTTTCATGTTTCCTTTCTTTACTTCACCTAACCACGTTCTCCTACCAATTCTCTTCACCTCTTCAGGCCTGATATATACACACACCAGCCAAATAAACTCAGTTATAAATGAAATTGTATAAGCACACAGAAACAAACTTGTCATATGACCATCTACAGGCCAGTATTTGCTTCTCCAGAAAATTAATGACAAGGAAAGTAAAAATTGAAGACTCTAGAATAAAACTAGAGCTATAACTCAAAGAGTGGGTAGATAGTCAACTAAAAAGAATTGTGTGATAATTAGGGAAAGTTGGGTATAGACCATATATTAGGTGGTATTAAGATATTTTAACTAAAAACCTTTTAAATGTGAAAAAGGTATGGTTTATACAACAATCGTCAACATGATACATACTTCAGGTTTATGGGTGAAATAGCCTCGTATGTTGGATTTGCTGAGAGGACTCAACCTTAAAGGAACAAGGGATAATTACACACAAAATTGTTAATAATTGTTAAATCTTGCTAATATGTACCTGGGTTCATTATATAACCTTTTACTTTGTAAATGCTGATAAAGAGCACAGACAAAACATTATAGGGAGGCATGCTGGAATAAAATACTCTTTTTCTAAAATTTATTTTTTTTAATTTTTATTTTTTATAAACAAATTTTTATCCCCAAGGGTACATGTCTGTGAATCGCCAGGTTTACACACTTCACAGCACTAACCATAGCACATACTCTCCCCAATGTCCATTACCCCACCCACCTTTCCCGACCCCCTCCCCCCAGCAACCCTCAGTTTGTTTTGTGAGATTAAGAGTCACTTATGGTTTGTCTCCCTCCCAATCCCATCTTGTTTCTTTTCTTCTTTTTCTGC